>SNQJ01S0053508.1:158132-195643 GCA_010110895.2 Picea sitchensis | reverse complement strand
ATACAAATATACAAACGCCCGCAGGCCAGCAATGCACCTCGGTACAAAATTGGTGCCACTACACCAAAATGGTCTCACCAGCCTATATACAAAATAAAAAAATAGATAGAGTGACACTCATGGTACCTCTAGAGCACCACCTCCTGCCCCTCCCTCAGGCGGTGGTCCCCCACCCACTATTGGTCCCCCTAGACCGGGATGTAATTGTCCGGTCATAACAACACCTTCTACTGCTGCTCGTCGCACCATGGCCCGCCACGATAGAGGAACTCCCACACACTGCTCCAGGATTCCCTCATCCTGGATATGCGACCACATGCCCTCAAGAATGCCCTGTAGCACCACCTCCAAGCAGTGGCGAATATCCTCAAAAACTACTGCGACATCCGCCGAAGGAGCATGCGATGGCCCGACACCTGGGTCATCAAATTGGTGTCTCCTCGCTGCTCTCTCATCCTCAGCTGGTCTCACCTTACCATCCTCACACCGATGTCTCTCTCCTACCTGTGGCCCTCCCCGCGATGGTCTCCCTACCTCCTGGCGAGCCGACGCTCTCAATAGCTCAACCTCGTGCCCGTGAGGTCCCACATCTGCACATACAAACAACCAAACGATAGTATCAACATCTATACAAAATACACATGTCATGCTATCTCACAAATCAACATATCAAACTCATAAACATACCTCGGTGATCAAATACCTCCCCTGGAGGTAACACCATGTCTGGATCACCCCGGAAGTCCACACCAGTGTATGGATACTACAGTATAACCTACGACATCTGTCGCCACACCTGTCCCACCTTAGCTATGAAAAAGTGGCCTCCCTCACCACCATCGTGGTGAACCAAAATAGTCGACCACCACCTCAATAAAGGATATCATGCCCCAGGCGCGCCTAATAAAATCCTAGAGCGCAACATAGGCACCCTCTCCAAAAACCAGGCCACCAAGATGGACCCAAAGGAAAAGTCCCCTATGTCGGTGGACCGACATTGGTCCAGCTACCCTACCATCCTGGCATGCAGTATAATCCCCTAGGCAAAGTGCTCACTGGCCAATACCCTCCCCATAACACTCAGTTGACCACCACTGATCCCCTGAGTCGTGAGGGACCCATACACTCTCACAATCATCGTTGCTATATAGAGATGCGCTAGAGCATCTATTGCCTCGATGCTCACGATGGAGCCCGACATATAGTTCTCCCTGGAACAGTACCTTCGGCCCAATGTCGCTAACGACACGTCTGCAGGTAACACCGGCTCCACCGGTAGGGGTGTTCCCCAAAAAGAGAGCCCAATCAAAAAATATACATCCTCCACTGCACTGAAGGTGATCTTCTCTCTCCACACCATAAAGAAGTGCAGGTCCAGACTCCACATATGGATAAGAAACTGCAAGAGATACTCCTGCACATGTATCAATGGGCACTCGAAGAACTTCAGCAGCCCACAAGCTACCAAAGTGGCATGAACCCCCAGCTCCTCAATAGCCATGGCATCCCTCAGCTGGGACCAATCCTGCTCTCGCCAACTGACCAGCATTGTGCAAAAATGATCTCGTTCAGCCACATAAAACAATCTAAGGTCAGTCATATTGACCATAAAAAACATTAAAAAGATAAGTTTTACACCCATCAACCTTGCCCCAAAGGCATGGTTGTTTAACCCACAGGCGCGCACATATGCGTGCCTGTTCACCGCACATGCACATACGTATGCGCACCTGTTCACCCCACAGGCGCGCACTTAGGCCCTCCTGTCCATCCCATAGGCGTGCATACGTGCACGCCTTCTCACCCTATAGGGACGCCTCCATGCGCCCCTGTCACGAACACAGGCGTGCATTAAAGCGTGCCTGTCCACTACACAGTCACGCACTCATGCACGACTGTGTGGAAAACATGCATGAACATCATGCGCAACCATCTAGATAAAAGGTTCACACTCGTGCACACATATTTTTGGATTTCCCATGAACTTGGGTCCCCACACCCATAAAACCCCCTATACGACCCTCCGTACAACCCTTGCCCAGAAATGGAAAACCTACTTCTATGTAGGATGATCAAACTACTAACCTAAATCTCGTTGATCCTGAATCGACTTCCTCATTCTCCTGAAATCTCCAAATCTCCTCTGAATACCTCTCATCCAGTCACTCTGGCAGCAAGTACAAATGAGGTGGCAATGTGGGCCCTACAACTATATATAGGCCTTTCCGCCAAACTTCCAATCACCATTCTAGGAGCTCTGGGTGTCCATTCTTCGATCCGTCTTTAGCCACAGGATCAACATCCTGTCATCTACATCAAGACAATCCCTGGGCCACTTTTTATCATTAGCCCCCATGGTGCCATTTTTTCATACCCCATCTAGGTACGCATGCTCATATTCAAAATTATCAAATAAATGCTCATATGTTCGATTCTCTTCAGATATTGTTCACGTCAGGTATTTGGTCTTCATGTGTGCAAGTACTTGATCATCATACATCAACACAAACCCTTCAGGTATATAATCATCACTGGCATGTACTCATTCCCTCTTAATATCACTTGCATCTCCAGTCACACCCTCTGAAATTTGCCTCTAGGATCCCCATATCCGGCTTTGCAGTACCAACACCTCCATTGCATCTTAGGTACTATCACCCAGTAGCACTCTCCCCCACATGAGTTGTCTCATTCATAGCACCCTTTTGCACTTTGACACTCATGTTGTTTTTGAAACCTTTAGGGACGGGAGTCCCAATAATATTACATCATGTCGCGAATCAGCCACATACTCCTCCTCATTTTTCTAGATTTCCCACTGGACTCCTAGATTATCTCTTCAAGGTTCTATTTTGACTGCACCTCCACAATATCATGAACCCTCCATTTCATCCACAATCAGTTTTCCCCTCTGCAAATTTCCCTTCATTTCACCTACCTCATATAGAAACCCACCCATGGGGCCCCCACCCTGCACCAGTTCTCCAATCAAATGGCACCCTCACCGGTCCAACCATATTACATTGGGGCACCCATTTCTATATTTGTACACTCAACCCAAATTATTCTTTATTTATTGTAAAAAATCCTTTATTTTCAACATTTCCATACCTTTTTGTCGTCACCTTTGGCAACCTTCTTCCCTTTTTAGCAAACGCAACCCATGTCACCCTTGGTTTGGGAACCCCTTATCACCTACCCTTGTTGACAACATCCATATACTCCGAGTATCCCACAGGCCACTTCCCTCTGCCCTTTGAGTTTGTTCACTTTGTCCCGCCTCTGGCACAACCTATCCCATGTCTTGTTGTCCCCCTGACACTCGACTTAGTTGAATGGTTGCAACCACTTATACTTCGCATATACCCCCAACCAAGGGCAGTCTCGAGTCTTCAATACATATTGACTTTGACCATGTACCTCCTCCAGTTCCTAACCTCACCTAGTAGATTTCATGAAGCCCTTCGCTTCTGGGAGTCATGTCCCCCTTTTGTCGACATTAGCACAATTTTCCAGAAGGGCGACAGTAACTTGACTCTCATTACCTTTCAAATAAGAGATCTCAGAAGGCACAGGGAGAATCACAATTGCTCCTTGCTGTCGTTGACCCCTGTAACATTCGAATTCAACACTTTCTCATGTTATAGTGGGTCTTACTTTGTGACTATTGTAGTTATCTCTTATATTTGTCAAAGACCTCTGAACTTGGTTGGGCTATCAATGCCTACAGAATCTGTGATATTTCTTACAAATGTCACTACCTACTATTGAGAGTATGTTCCTCCAAAGAATTGTCTTCTACCTTTATCACGACCACCCCCGAGGGTGCTACAGTTGTCTACATCAACACATCATTCCTTTTTGAGTTACATGACACGAGCATGGGACATGCCTACCTCGTTTGTACACAGTTTATTTTTACACACCTTATGGAAGGTTAGGTTCTATAGGTTCCTTTATCCCTCCAACGGGTGACTCTTGACAATCCCAC
This sequence comes from Picea sitchensis, assembly GCA_010110895.2. Taxonomy (NCBI): domain Eukaryota; kingdom Viridiplantae; phylum Streptophyta; class Pinopsida; order Pinales; family Pinaceae; genus Picea; species Picea sitchensis. The sequence goes on along the minus strand of SNQJ01S0053508.1, from coordinate 191,652 downwards.
TATCGCTCTCTCTTACAACGAAACTCTTAGTAGAATAAACATTGATGGATTTCAGCTATATGTATGCTCCTAACCTCATCCATCAAGGGGTATTTGTTATCACTAAAATTTCATCTGCAAATGGTTAGAAGAATTCAACATCGCCAAACAGTTATGAGGTCACCCATGGACCAAAATTACCACAAAATCATTTCCAAAGGGTAAAAAACTATACAACCAATGACAAAATTAAAGTGCGTTATGACTACACAGGGCACGTGCACACTTGCACAAAACAGAAATGCAGGAAAAGCGCACATGCACCCGATGTGTGACTGCGGTTGCAAAAAGCCACACATATGTGAGAACGACGCATTTATGAGAGTGGTCGGCCTCCCACCCACTTCTGGTTCAGCTTCCAAGTTGATTTGACACTCAAATATGGACTAGATCTAACTGGGTGGCTGGTCAAAGACCTAAAAATGCCCTAATTAGCCTCTTTACACACTACAAGTTGGTTGCACAATACCTCAAAGAGGTGCTATAAAAGGGCCATGGGTGCACTTAATTTTTTAAGGAATTCAATAGCAAAGTTATGCTACTACTATTCTCTTGAGGAATCCTCTATTCTCATCAAGAGTATACTAGCACCATTGCATTGGGCAATCCATCTCACCCCTTGAGTGGATTAGTAAATAATTCTTTCACCATTTTTATTCAAAGTTGTAAGAAGAGCTTATTTGTGGGGGTCCAAGAGCCCTCCCTTGGAGGAAGAAGGGACTCATAGTCCTCTTTCTTCTTGGTGTTTTCTTTCAATAATATCAACCTTACCATTGGTGAAATGGGTCTTATTGTTTCTTTTGTCCTTATGTCCCTATGTTCATTAGTCTAGTTGTTATTTTATTTCTTAGTTTAATTCTTATTTGTTCTTTTATATTTCTTTCTCTAACCCTTTTCCTTACAACTGTCCTGCTTAGCAAACCCAACTAAGCTTACAAGAACCTCTGTTTTTCTCACTAAGGTGACGAAAGAGGCACAACAATGTCATTGATTGATGTCAAGAGATTGATTGATGATTGATGTAATGTATATGTATTTTCCTTGATGAGAATTATAGATGTCAAGTGGAAACCAATTGATGATGATGGATCAATGAGTTGTCATTGATATGATAAAGATGGATCAATGAGTAGTGGTGGATTGATGCATAGATGAATCATTATAGTCTTATCGTGATTGATAAAGTGCACAAATGGATGAACTCCAAAGTGGTCCCCTTATGGTGAAATCCCTCATGGGAAGACTCTTTGTGGTTGAGTTGTGGTTGAGAGGACCCATGCTTTTATATGGAATAATGAGATGAAGATCAATGGAGTTGTTGGTGAAACTATCCTAGATGGATAGTTCTTGTCATGCCATTTCCGCTGGTATGTGGAATGTCACATAACTCCTCATGGTTTGAGAATTATAGCCTTATAAAGTTGGAGGACCCCCATATGAAGGCTTGAAGCCCCAAAAGGTCAAAGAAGTCAAAATTCTTGAAAAGAAGAAATCATTATTTAAATGATAAATTAAAGTGATAATGTCAAGGTGGATTATTTAAACAATAAAGATAAGTGACAAAATCAAGAAGTAATATTTAAATGATAAGTATTGGAGAACTTTCTATTTGTGGAAAGTGGTTAACCCTAAAATAAGGAAAATAGGTTAAGTTACCTAGAAATGGTTTAAGTGACCTAGAAATGGGTTAAGTGACCTAGAGGATGAAAGTATAAATAAGATAGCTATGGTCTCTTGTAGATCATCCTTTTTGGTGGATCAATGGAGAGCTTCTTGTGAGAGAATATTATTGGTGTGGATCTCTTGTACATGATTGAAGATCTATTATGAGGAAGAGAGAGAAAGGAGGATCTCATGGATGCATCAAATTTTTGGCAATGTCGGAGATCTTGACGGAAAAATTCTAAGATTCACAGAAAACCCTATTTTCTAATGTATACGTGGGTTGTCTGTGTATAGGGTGTGTATACATTGAATGTATACGTGGGTTGGCTGTGTATAGGGTGAGTATGTACACGGGATGACTGTGTATAGGGAGCGTATACTAGATAAAATCATGGAGATTTGGGCTTGAGTTGGTGCCAAGATCTTGGATGATGAGGCAATTTCTAGATTTGCACTCTATGGCCTCAGATCTATCACTGAGACACTGGTATGGTTACATTATTTTCTTGATGGATACTATTGCTTGATGTTTTGTGAATGCTTAGGGTATTCTTTCTATGGCTTCTATGATATGGTTCAATTTGGATGATTTGGTTGATGGAGTGATCATTACTCTTGTGATTAAGTGGTGACATGATTGCTATGGTATACTAGTTGTTTATACACGATTGAGATAACATTCATATTGATTTGTTGTGAAGCATGAGAAAGCTATTGGAGAGCTTGGATGTGTTGTGACTGGATGCTGGTTAGATTGGACAGTCAGAGACAGAAGAGAATGATATATTGATTGCAAAGAATCTGAGTTGATCTTGAGGGACAAACCCTAACATCTCAGAAGGTATACACAGGTTTTTGTATACACTGACCGCATGCATATGCGGGTTGTAGTGAGCCAGGGCATGTGCACACGCTGGCTACACTACTGACAAGTCATGTACCTTTTGACAAATTGATATCTGTTGAGGATTGTTGCCTCATCTCAGTTGGTTCTGATGGTGTAAGCCAAGTCTTGAACTATAGAGATGGTGCTCTTGTAGAGTTGTACTCTATTCATTTGTTGCTGATAAACCCCCAGATTGTTGTCCACAATAAAAATAAAAATTGTACATACATCTTGTGTTCTTTGTGTTGCTTGTAGTGATGAATTGATGATGATATATTGCTGATATATGTTGCTAATATATGTTCTCATCTAATTGGTTATAAATGACAACAATGGGTAATGAATAAATGTTGAATGTTAACTAAGGAGTTTTTGTAAAGAGGGAAGATTTTGGGAAAAAGAGCCCCACACTCATTCACCCCCCCTCTAAGTGTGGTAGGTGTTTCCAACAAACAGAAGTTTGGGAAACTTATTGAGGAGTCTGGTCACTAAGTATCATAGTCAATGGGATCATATTCTTCCACAAGAAGACTTTGCATACAATGAATCACCAAATAGGAGCACTGGAAGGAGCCTATTTCAAATACTATATGGAATGCAGCCAAGAGGAGTAGCTGAGTTGAGATATTTGGAATAGAGTGAGATCAGAAGCACTGGAGCAGAAGATTTTGTTGTAGAAATGAAGAAGCTCCATAGCCAGATCAGAGAGAAACTACATAACTCTAGCCAAGAGTGCAAGTGCAGAGTTGATCAACATTGCAGAGAGCTTCAATTTGAAGTAGGAGATCAAGTTCTGACACATCTCAAGAAAGAAAGGTTCCCTATGGGAAAATATAATAATTTGAAGATGAAGAAGATAGGGCCATGTAAGATATTAAGGAAGTTTGATCCAAATTCCTATGATATTGAGTTTCTAGATGATGTGGGCATATCACCCATATTCAACATATCAAACTTGTATCCTTGCAGGGGAGATGAAGAAGGAGAAACAAAAGATCAGAAAGAGATTCAATGGGAAAAGAAAACGCTTGTAGAAGAAAAGACACATATGGAGAATATTGTTGATCATAGGATTAGAAAGAAGAGAAGGAGGAAGACCTATTTTGAATATTTTTTCAAGTGGAAGGGACACTCGATAGAAGATGCCAGTTGAGAAAATGAAGTTGATATCTAGAACCATGGAAAGTCAGTGCAGGAGATCATGGACAGGAGATCATGAATTTTTTTTGGCCAAGGGGAGTATGATGCAGGAGCATTGTCAGACAACACACATTAAGAGACAACTCAACACCTTAACGCGCCTTTGAATCATTTCAGAATCTTAACCGCTGGAATTTCCTGCAAATATTTTTTTGAAATGATTGAAAACTGAAGAAGATCAAACACTTGGGATCTAAATAATCATAAAATATATGGGATTTTAATTCCTAGACTTTAATGTAACTGAAATTAAGTACTAGTTATGTTTTTTTTCTCGGGTAGACGAGTAGTTGGAGGGAACCCTAAGAACTCTTTGAAAAAAATAGAGGTTTTGTATGCCCGAATGAGGTTGCTACAAGTTAGTAGGAGATTTCTATGATTTAGTCATTGTTTAGTTTTAAATTGTTGTTATATCATAGTTGTAGCCATTTTTATTTAAATGAATATAGAAGAGGAAAATTGATCCAATGCATGGTGTTTCTATTATTTACAATTCCCTTCTATTTTTCTTTTATGAATGAATGAGTTATGTTGTTGAGTATATGAAATAGTGAAGTATTTGGATAAGTTTCAATTGTTTATTTTTGTCGAGTTCATGCAAGGTGTGCATAAAGTCTGGAAGGAGTGTGTTGACAGAGTCTTTTTCGACTCAGAAGCTTAGAAGAGATAGCGTGAAACTTCCATTTGCAAGGAGTGCAAAGAGACTGCGACAAGGTGTGCACTATTTCCACAAGGAATTAAGTATTGTGTGGGATCTTTGTTGTAAGGACTGATAGAGTCTGCTTCGAATCATAAGCTCAGAAGAGATAGCAAAAATTTCCATTTGCAAGGAGTGCAAAAGGGACTGCTGCAAGGCGTTCACAGTCAGCCGTAAGAACCTAAGTATTGCGTAAAAATCTATTGCAAGGAGTGCATAGATTCGAAGTTCGACTAACTGTTGAAGTATCCCTTTGAGGATTCAAAGGGTTTGAGAAGTGAAGCTTAAGAGAAACAGTAAGCGAGTGTTGCAAGGAGTACACAGAGCCAAAAATCGACTGAGTGTCGAGAACGGGACTACGAAGTGCAAGGAGTACGTAAAGAAATTTCTTTTGAAGAAATCACTAAGTCCAAATTTCATCAAATATTCTGAGTTCACAAGGAGTTTGTCAGAATAAATCTCAGGACAAAGAATGACCAAGAATCAATAGGAAGGGAGAAATATGTTGAAATTTTTGAAGTTGTGTTTGAGATCCGTTCAGAGGAAGTGAGACCTTTCTAGGTCGTTGGATTTAGGGAAAGTTACATGGTTGTTAGTCGTGGGTTCTTTCGGGGATTCATGGATCAGAGGATTCATAGTATCGAGGAGTCAAAAATACTGAAACCCGAAGTCACGAAGAGATCACCATCGTTGGTTTTTAGAGGATGCATGAATCATAGATCTGGTTATGAGTATCTCCATCGATTCGAAGTTCACGTAGAAAGAGACCAGCTGCACTCAAGGAAGCTAAAACCCAAAGTCGTGAAGCGCGAAGAGATCACCAACTTTGGTTGTTGAAGGTGGGCATGAACCATAGATATAGTTCTGAGTAGCTCCGTCGGTTCTTAGTTCATGTGGAAATAAACCAGTTTCACGCTAGGAAGATGAAACCCGAAGTCGCGAAGCACTAGGAGGCTTAGCCCCATATTATAGTCCGAGGTCGTGTGAAGGAGGGGGATGAGTGGAAAGGAGATAGTGCCCAAAAACTTGGAGTTTGTAAAAGTGCTAAGGAAGGGGCTTGCAGGTTCCATAGGACCCACAGATAAAGAGAAAAAGGGACCTTTGTAAAGTATTTGAGGACCATTGATGGTTTTAAAGAGCTAATCCAACTAAAGATATTATGATCCTTGACCGGGAGGTCACAGACTTTTTAGGAGAGAAGGGGGGTCTGCATCACCATACATTAAGTGTATGCCAATCATACATACTATCTCATTTATCAACCATGAAGAAAAATATATGTTAAGAATACATGCCAAAAGTGAACAAAGAAAATATCAGGATCATCAACAAGTGCCTCTATCAATGTACCAACAATGTTCTTTAAACAAGTGTCATATCACACATGATATGTCTCTATCATAAGATATATCAATGGAGCTCATATATGTACCATCCATGTTCCATGACAGATTTGCCTAAGAAAACATTCACATAACTTCACTGAGAGAGTACATAACCACCATTGTTCCTTGACAGATGAATACCTTCAACAAACCATGCTTCTTTCAATGATGCTAGTTATCTATTTAAGCCTCTTCATTATTTTGTGTTCAATACTCATAGGGGTATCAACAAGAACAATCTTAAGTCTTCCCTAATTCCTCCTTCCTTTATTTTGATTGTATTTTTGTTGAGAAGGAACTTTAGTGGATCATCAAAATAGTGTTGGAAGATTTCCAATATCACCATCGCTCAATTATTTTGATTGATATGATATTGAAGATTCATTATCATCACCATTGTTTTGTGCAACATAAGCTTCTTTATCCTTTTCTTGATAATTTTCTTTTTTCATTTTCCATTTGTTGGGTAATGGACTATTGATTTGCAGGACATCATCAAGAACTACACTTGTGTCATATTTTTCTTTGGGAGTTTTATTTTCTTGAGTTTGATCCACTTAATATGCATAACACTGATTTTCATTTGCCTTATCAGACACTTCACCCATCATTCTCCTATTTTCAATTTAATCTATTTAAGGTGCAATATGTTTATCATTTTCCTTCCTTTTTACTTTATCTTTTCTTCTCCATATTTTCTTATAATTTTCCTTAATACTTGAGATACTTGACTTCATGGAATACATTGGAAATATATATATTCACTAGCCTTATGACCAGAATTGTTGCATTTTTGGCATTCAATATTGAAGTCTTGTAAGGGAGAGAATGAGTTATGATTTCTTCTTTCTACATTATTCTTATTGTTTTCATATCTTTGAACATTTCTTGGACTGTACTTTCTATAAGCTTTACAATGTACCACTTTATGTCCAAAATTATTGCAGGAATAACAATGTCCAAGGAAAATGTATTGATTTCTATTAGACGGATTCCTTCTAATGATTCTATTATTTTTGTCATCTTTTTATTTAGTAGGGAGTGTAGATTTATGTTTATTTTGGATAGTCTTCAATGGCATTTTCCTTTCCTTATTTTCTTCTCTTCTTATGGATTTCTTAAGAGCACCTGCATAGATGATTGGTTGTTTTTCATAGAGGGATCGTGTCCCAGTAATATCTTATCATTTGATGATCTCTGACTTCTAAGCATTTTGTTCAATATTTTTGAGTTGTTTTCAAACTTAGACTGAATGTATTCTTTTTCTAATTTCCCTTTTAGTTGAATTATTTCATCTTCAAATATATTGCATGTTTGTTGTTTTTCATTGAGTTCCTTATTCAATATTTCTTATTTTCTTTTGGTTTCTTGAAGTTGAGTTTTTAACTCAATAAACAATTTTTTTGAATCACTAATGGTTTTGGAAACCTCCTTTTCTCTTGATTTTATAACTTCTTCAAACTTTAGAAGTTGTTCCGTTGGTAAAAAAAAATTCTTTTTATATTTTCTTAGTTCTTCAATTGCACGGATAAATTCTTCCTCAAGGTTCACTTCTTCTTCATATTCCGAATGATTATCATCTTGAGTTTTCATTCGCATAAATAGAAGCTCGGGGTCCTCTTCTTCACTTTATTCATATGAGATACTGTCTTCTTGGGTAAAGAAAGTTTTCTTCTTGTTGTAGAAATTCCTTTTATCTTTGGTTTTTATCTTCTTCTAATATTTGAAATTTATTTCATCATCACTTTCCTTTTGCTTAGGATAGGAAAATTTGTTATCAAAGTGTTCAATTCTTTCATAGTTGAAACATTTGAAGGGTAACTTTCCTTTATATTTTCCAGATCCTTTCAGGAGTTTCCTTATAAAGTTGGCCTCTTCTACATATGATATGTCTGACTAGTCTTCATTAAACATATGTTCTTGATTCTTTTTTACTTTAGAAGCCTTAAAGGTTGTTTCTCCTTTTGATGGTTTTTCATGTCATGTCCTCATCTCATATGCTGGAAGAATTCCATAGAGCTCATCTTCTATGAGATTGCCAAGGTATGGTTTTTCTTCAATTGTAGAAAGCTTGGCATCATACCTCATAGGTAATGATCTTAAGATATTGTGTGCAATGGGGTTTTATTTAAGTTGTTCTCTATCTTCTCTGATTGAATTAAATACCTCATCTACTCTGTGAAAATATTCAAAAATTTTCTCTTCTTCTTTCATCTATAAATTTTCAAACTGAGCTCTGTAGGTTTGTAGTTTGGCTTCCTTAACTTTGTTGTCTCCTTCATATATAACCTCCCGTTTGTTCCAGATCTCATTAGATGAATTACGATGCATTACCTTCAAAAATATAGGATTTGTTATCCCTCCTATAATGGAATTGACTTCTCTTGAGTTGTCATTGCAAATCTTCTTTCTTGTAGTATTTGTGGGTGGAGTAGCTGGTGCAGTGTACCCATTTTCTATAGATTTCAAAACATCAAAGCCAAGATACATAAGGTATCTTTTAATTATTATTTTCTAGAGAGAATAATCATCTCCTTTAAACAATGGTTCTTTGTTGGAAGACATTCCCTCTTGTTGGTCCATTACTTTCATGATCTACCTTCCATTTATGAGACTGTGCTGAAGGAACCTCGCTATGATACCAATTGTTGGAAGTACTGAGACGGGAGGTGAATTAGTATTACCTTATTAAACAATTAGTTGTTACTTTTTTATTCTATTTGTCATCACAGTAGATCAACAATGGACTTTTATTTAAGAATAAATTATATAAGTATACTTTAACAAGAATTACAAAGTTTATAAAGAATAATATGTGATTGTGAAGGACACCAATCCTCTTTAGAGCACCAACTCTTGGAGACACAAATACCCTTCTTCAGGGCACCAACCCTAGGAAGTGCCAACTCCCTTGATTTTAGGGAACCAAACCTAGGAAGCACCAAATCTCTTGTTTTAGGGAACCAATTGATCTAGATGGATTTAAGTGGCCTCCCACCTATTCCAACTGGCTCATTTGGGCAGTTTTCTAATTTGGCAGTTTTTTCCTAGTTTTCGGGTCCTTGACTTCTGAGATCATTTTGAGGACCTAAAAATCATCTTTAGGGATAGACACAATAAAAATGTAGATACAGTTAGATTATAATGGAAACATGTGTAGTCCTCAGATAGAAATTTCCAACGGGAAATCGTGCATCTAAAATGAAGATTTTATGCAAAAGTTACGACCCTAGGAAGTTGATGTACTAACTTACCCAAATGGGGCCCACATGACTTTTGGTGTTTCATCTCCGAGGGTTAGGTTTTTGGATATCTATGGTTTTTTACATTCATTTTTATTGTAAAAAGGCCTTCAAAGCCTCATTTTAATCATCTTCTGGTGAACGAGCGTAGTCGTCACATCTCTTCTCAAAGATAAGCCGCCACCATTCTACTAAGATTGTTTTCCACTGCATTTTACAGTTTCAACTTATTTTCTTATTGAATAGAAACAAATTTTAAATTTTGTTTGTTATTCTATGTTAATCATCTTTTGATAATAATCTATATTCATTTTTTTTTGTTCATAAAATTCAGATCAATGGTATCAGAGCGGTCGTCTCCTTGTCGTTCTTAATGCATGTCCCCAACAAGGTCAGGGTACAAATATTTGGGTCTTGAGCTTGTTTATCTTGAGGAAAAAATCTCTCACACGCCCAAGAAACCTCTCATGGCGGGAGAAAATAAAGACTACGGGACAAAAGATCCCTTCAAAGGAGTACTTATTGGTTACACAAGTACAAGGAAAGCATACAAGTGTTAAAATCTAATATTGAACAAAGTTTTGGAAAGCATCAATGTAACAATTGATGAAACAGGAAGACGAAAATCAAAGGAAGAAAATGAATCAATGAAACAACCCTTAGAATAAGAAGAAGAATATGAAAAATAAGTAGAAGAGGAAGATGAAGAGAATATGACAGAAGCAGAAGAGCAAGTTCAAGTAGTGTCTTATGTCATTTTTGCTATAACTACTTTTCTGAGAGGTTCCAAGTAGTGACACCTGGAGGAATTACATAAAACACAATGAAGAACATTGTGCATCTGTTTCAGATATTTATTCATTATAGGTACAAATTTATGATTATTTCAAGATATGGTTGTTGACTAATCCAAAACTAGTCATGTGAGACTAAAGAAAAGTTTGATGTAAATGCTAGTCTCTTGTTGCTTAAATTTAAGTAAGGTTTGCAGGTATGTGATCATATACAACATGTATATTACAAAGTTATAAATCATATTTGTATGATGAAATTGATGAGGGATTTTGGTTGAGGTACAAGTTGTGTACATGGTAGAGACAAGTAGTTGATGAGTTGGCACATACATGAGGTGTATAGTTGATGATGTTGGTACATATTGATGAGTCATAATCGATGGGTAGTTGACACATTATTGGTACATCCTTGGTACATGGTTGGTTGCACTTGTTTATGGTACAGGTTGATTACAGATTGTTTGGTACAGGTTGGTGCATGGTTGATTCACTTGTTTATGTTATAGTTTGGTGCATGGTTGATGCACTTGTTTATGCTACAGGTTGATTACAGGTTGAGGTACAGGTTGATACATGGTTGATGCATGGTTCAGTTTTATTAGTATAGGTTTACATTGGTATATCTCACAGTGATAGTGTGATAGTGTTTCCATCATTCTACTTCTACTTCAGGGCGGTTGGACGGGGCAATGATAGGTGGTTGTAGCCACCTTCTAGTTGTAGTCGAAGAACATAGGGGGTTGTAGCCTCCTTCTAGTTGTAGCTAGAGAATTGGGGAGTTGGAGCTTCCCTCAGGTTGTATCTTGAAAAACTATGGGGTTGGAGCTGCCTTCGAGTTGCACCTGGAAAACAAAGGAAGTTGGTACTTCTAATGAATGTAATTCCTCAAGACATATAAGAAAAAGAATTATGTGGTTTTCTCTCGATTTGATTTTCCACGTAAAACATTGGTGTACTATGTATGTGTGTGATTGTTCATTTCTTATTGCTGATTATTGGATAATAACTCTACATTGATATAACATTTGGATTATTTGAAGAAAAAGGATTATAATTACGCTATTACTGATTCACCCCCCCTTATTAGTAATCCAACACCAAGTAGTGCTAGATTTCACAAATATCTTCCATACCTTGTGCACCAATCTTGGTATCAAAGATTCATAGCGACATCTGGTGTTCTGTATAGATACATCTAGAAATAAATGGAATATATGGACATCTCATCCTTGGGCACGGCCTACCGATATGCCATCAAAATTGAGTAGAAGCTCAAACAAAAGTCGCAAAAATTTGGGCCTTGGAACCCCTCATAACAAAATCTAGGAAAGGGGGGGGGGCCTTTTAGTCTCCAATTTTGACCATATTTTTGCCTATATCATGTCAGATATACCCCCATTCCATATCCAATATCATTCCTTTCTGGCCATTACCTTGATACATTTCACATCATTTTTCCCTAAATGGAGCTATTCGAGGTATTCATATGATTTAAGTTATTTTTAATGTATTTTCATACTTTAAACTGATATTGATACTAACGTTGCATGAGTTAGGTACTTGTTTCCTTGAAACAGATTTATCAGTACCAGGTACCGGCTTGCACTTAGTAGGAGATGTCAAATATTTGCACGACATTGCCAGATTGGAATGACAATTCTGATTCATATGATTGATTGAGTCATAGCTCAGATTTCAAATCTTGAATTTAATTTCGAAAGAACAGAATGTGATGACTTAGAGAGAAATTATAGAACTGTTTGTTATGATGTTTATCTCTATTTTATGGTTCACGCTTCTTGACACTTCGTGTCATGAAGCTGTGAACTTAGTTTTAATGAACTTTCAGTCATTTTCAGATCTAAGATTCTCTTAATTAAATGTACCTATGTCCAAGTCTATTTTTGAGGATTCATGACTGTAGATGTTGAGAAGATCTATATAAACTCAGATCTCTCTCTTAAGAAACATGTTATGATATTATGTTATGTGACATTGCTGATAATACAATTTCTGTGCGTTATATCATCTTTTTTGTTAAATGACTTGAGTTTATTTTCGAATTATGGAGCATGAGGAATGATACAATTATTCATGGAGTGATTTGATTTAGTTCTGGTTTCATTTTAGGGTGATTTCACCTCTTGGTTGGGCCCGCCAACGGGTTCAATTCGCTTTCTCTTTTCTATAGTATAGCTAGTTCGTTTTTAGTTTTAGAATTTGTGTGTGAGTTATTTTTAACTTGAAACTGTTCTGCAAATTTCTGTCTTGAATTGGTTTCATTAAGTTCATTCTTAGTTTAGAATTATCTCAAATATCATTGACTATTAGAATGAGTTGCTTACCAGTTGTGGAATTTGATTGTTGATAAAGCTCTCTTAAATTAGTTTAGATTCACTCTATTTTTAAGTTTCTAATTTAATCATGATTTGAAGTTAGATTTGAACTTAGATTTACTCTGTTTTTAGGGTGGTTCACTTGTGGTTTGGTTAAAGGAAGCTTCTGATATTTGTAGGGTAAAACAAGACATTGATTAGTTTCACTTTTGCTAGATTTAGAATTGCTTGGTATTTAGATTGAATAGAAGGTTTTTAAAATGTTCTGTTTTTTATGGTCAAGATAGATGTTTTGATGATTAGGTGTTTAGTTAATGATAGATAGCATTGGATGATTTCTTTGGATTAGGAATAGAAGTAGATTTTATTAACTTAGAATTGTTTCCATTGATTAATTAGACAAGATATGATCAATTTTAAGATAATCATTAGGATTCAATTTATAAGAGTAAGTTTATTCTTTCTTCTTAGAATAAAATTTAGGTAGAAGTTAGAATCTTACCAGCACATATAGTGTAGCAGATCTAAGTTTACTTACCCTGGTTTGACAATTTAGTGTTTTCAGGTAATTAAAATGATTAATACAGAAGCCTGACATTTTTGGCACCACTGTCGGGGAGCTATTTAGAAGGTAAGTTAGATAATTTATTTGGTTATTTTTAAATGCATTTGGTTTGGTGTGGTATGTTTAGCAGGTTGATGAAAGAGGAGATGTGAGATGAGGGGTAAGAACCTACACATCTATTATCATAGGTTCCTCTGAAACACAATTTTAGTCTTTATTTTATCTAGTATGTTTTCATGAGAAATAGAGATCATAGAGGAATATTTAGGGGAAACTCAAAACAACAAAAAGAAGAAACCTCCACCCAAAACAAATATAAACTGAGATTGGAACTCTAGCTGAGGAAACCATAGAGAAAAAACATAGAATCAGGAACAAAAAAAACTGAAATTGGATTAGAAGGGGATAATACCACACGAGAAGAACTTAAACCATTTATCGTTTCCCCTCCAAAACCAGGAAACACTACATATCAACAAATTCAAATTCTCGGTGATCCAAACTTGGTCGACATAGTTAATCCAGAAAAAGTGCAAGCTATTTTCGGGAACCCTGACACTGTAGTTTCACAAGTAACAACTACAACTGTTGAATCAGAGGTAATAGGATCCTCAAAAGAGCCAATAGAAGATAGTTATTCTGTCAAAAAGAATCCAAAGAGGTGGTATTTCACACCCTCACCAAAGAAAGATCGGATTGCATATACAATGTTTGGTAATCCTTTTAACATGGCAGAAAGAGGGAGAGAAATGGAGAGAAGAGAAAGGGAAATGGATAGAAGAGAGAGGGAAGACATTCATGTTGAACATGAAGAAGAAGAACAGGTAGAGACTGAGCCAAGACCAGAAACCACCTTTGGGTTTCCAATTTTGGATTTGGTCCAAAATGTCAATATCAAAAATATCCCACCTTCGGCACTACCAACCTTTTATGGGAAAAGTAGTGAAGACCCAGATGTCTTTCTTTTTGAATTTGATATATTGTGTATGATTTATAATTATCTCCAGGATGTACATAAGATGAATTTGTTTCCTTCCACCCTAAAAGATTATGCATTATGTTGGTTCATGAGTTTAGGAGAGTATAGCATTAGATCTTGGGAAGATATGAAGACACCATTTTTAAAGAAGTACCAAGACTATTGTAGACCCAAGGATTCTCGAAATGATATTTTTAAGATGCAACAATAAGATGAAGAGAGCCTTGAAGATTTCCTAGAAAGGTTTACATATACTCTTCAAAAATCCAAATATAATGGTCTCCAAGATGAAGCAATCAAGACTCTTTTCTTAAAAGGGGTTTTAGATGAATACATTGACACTCTCAACTTAATGGCTTCAGGAGACATTTATCAGAAAGACTTTGGAGAACTCAGTGAACTATGTATAACTTATTCGAGAAGTAGGGGGAAAACGGTAAAAGGCGTAAGAGAACCTATCAACAAAAAYACCAAAGTACCCACATCTGGTGGAGTTACTAGAATTGAACTAGGAAACCTTTTGGAAAATTTTAAAACGGATATTTTAGGAACAATTGGCTCTCAGTTAGACACTCTGAAGACTAAGAAAAAGCAAGAAGAGGAAAACCCTATATTAAGCATATTCTTCCCAAAATGTAGAAAAAGGCATCCTTTACGAGAATGTCCCTTGGACAATGTTTCTGTATGTGCAATTTGTACTGAAAATCATAAAATAGAAGCTTGTCCATCCTTACCAGGACTGCAATATATATACAAGGGAGGGGAAGCTCCAGGAACTCCATTTGCACCTAAGAGGCCTTGGCAACCTYGAAACCTGAATATGTATCAAGAACCATCCCCACAACCTTCCGGCTATTATCCACCTTTTCCTCAATAGCAGTAACACCCATGGAACTGGCCAAATTGGCCACATGTTGGTAGCCATAATATAATTTCTATTTTTTATAAGCTGCSTACACAGGGTCTCTAAATTTTCATTACTCGTCATGAGAATTCTCACTAATCGACACTTGTCACTTGTCACTTGTCACTTTTTACATATCTTCTTTTTTATTTTGTTTTTCATGACTGTAAGCATGAAAACTCGCAGCTGGAATTGACACTTTGTTTCGATTTTTTACCAAAGGATAATTGTTGATACGGTCTATTGTTGAATTGTCGTATTTCTCTATGAACATGATTTTTTTCCTGGTTTATAACCCCTTGGTCCTAAACGTGCCTTGGTTACATAACTGAAAGACCTCCACTCATTAATAATCGATTAATATTAATGGGGTTTTTTATTCATAAATTTTTTAATTATCCAATGTTTAATTGATACATTTACTTTGTAATCAAGTCATAAACGTGCGTTCTATGGTATTCAAGTGTTTACATCCTTATACATGCCCATATTCCAAGGTATCATATGAAGTACAACGTGATATTATTTCTCTATATGGCCTCAGGCTTCATGATATCATTCCCACGCAAGGTGATTAATGCCTCTGCGTACCATTTCGAACTGTCCTTGCATTGTTTTGTGGAAACTCAGGGCTATGATTCTGTGTTTTCTTATCAAACCCTACCTTTGATTTCAGTGTTTATTCCCTTCTGTTCTCCATGGCTCCAGTGGTAAGGATTGAGCCCAATGGAATCCAAACCTTTTTATCGTATGACAACGCTAGAGACGACTTAGAAAGGAACGACAGGTGTTTGTTTATTGAAAATTTTAAGGGTTTCAATCAAAGAGTTGCCCAAGAGTTCGCATTGACCTTCGACGGTTGCATAGCAAAGATAGGTGACGTGCAGATGGAGGTGACTGAAGAATTTTTAAGACAAGCTACAAGTTTACCAGCTGTTGGGAAAAAATGGTTCAAGAACGAAAAAGTTGAAGAGGTCCCCTGGTCATTGTTGTTCACCTCAAGGAAAATTACCAGTTGCGACCGAGGTATGCCTATCTCATATTTAAAATCTAAATGGCATGATCTGTTAGCTATTGTGAAACAGTTCATTACATGTGAAGGAAGATTTGGGTTGGTTTTCTTGTATCACCTGCGATTGCTTATGAGTTTCATTGACTTCCCGTTGAACATGCCCTACTTTCTGCTTAGAAGTCTATACAAGATGGGAAATTCGTTTAGGAGGAAAAAGTCTGATTCTAGTTTATTCCATCATGGTTTAATTAAGAGTATTATTATGCATCAGTTGCAATTAAACAATGATTGTTGGGATGCTTTTGTGTTACGAAATGGTTTTGGTAATAGTGAGTTGGGACAGGTTGACAAGCCTGTTATCACAG
Organism: Picea sitchensis; assembly: GCA_010110895.2. Taxonomy (NCBI): domain Eukaryota; kingdom Viridiplantae; phylum Streptophyta; class Pinopsida; order Pinales; family Pinaceae; genus Picea; species Picea sitchensis. Next base: position 175,583 of record SNQJ01S0053508.1, on the reverse strand, counting down.
AAACCCTTGTGAAACCTTCCACCTCTCCTCCACCACTCCTGCCCTATGATCCTGTCTCTAATTTGGAACCCTTGACCTACCCGGATGCTACTCAACCCGACACTCAACCAGATTCGTATCCTAAGAGTTGTATTAAGTCTGTTAAAAAACCCATAGGGAAGAAGCTTAAGGGCAGCGTCGATGTTAATTATAAGAATAAAAGGGCCACTCGTTGGATTTCACGATGTGCTCGAAAAAAATCAAAACCCTGTGAAGACACAGAAAGCAAAATTGAGATAAGTGAAGACTTGGATTCGGAAATTGAAAGGTTCTTGGCCGAAGAGTATCCATTTTCATATGGACTTTGTCCTGACAGACCCTACGATTATGTTACCAACCTGCCACCGTGTCGAAAGGACAATCCTAATTTTCCTAGCATCAAACTCTATGACAAACCTACCTTTCATGTGGACGATGCTCCAATCATTAATGATATCAGTGCCAATGCATAGTCCCTACAACCATAGTGTAATGAATGTCTATCCTGGATTGATCGGTATTATACGGGTGTTCCTATACTACAGTTCAGGCTTAAATATCTGAAAGACCAACTGGATTCGTTGACAAGCAAGAATAGTAGACTCCAATCCATTACTCAAGCAAAGGACAAATGCCTAAAAACTACAGGGTCTATTATTTTTAAAAATGTAGAGGCAGCAACAACAATAGTAAACTCCAAGATTGCTTGATATGTTTTAATCCCTTAATTTGAGGTATGATATTTTTCAAAGTTTAGTATGATTCTGTCATTCTCAATTTAGGATACATGATTTGTTTGCATAGATCACTTTTTAGTTTGTTTTTTTTCTTGAATAAAATATGATTGTAGTTATAATTATAACTAGCTACAGAATCATGATATTCTATAGCCAGTTAGAAAATTTTGAATTGCTTGTTTTGATAATTGAAAATACATCTAAAATCTTCTTATTTTTATTTGTTTTTAGGAACTCACGATTTTTAATGAGATATGAAGCACTGTTGGGATCTCCTTGCCATACCATCTTTATGTTTTTAGTAAATAGATTAGGCTGTTAGTTTTTTGATATCAAGTAAAATATGGGAGGTTGCATCCCCCACATTTTTGAACAGATTTGATGTTATCAACATGAAACATTTTGTTCCTGGGACCTATATAAGCATGTTATTTTGTAAACTTGAAATAATCTCTTCCTGGAGCAAAAACTATGGATTTCTCATTTACAGACTTGAATGGAATATGATATTTGTCACAACTTTAGCTTCTCCATATCGTGTTTCTATTCAAGTCATGATTATTTCGATTTGTAATTAAATTATGATTGCTTTAGCTGTCGTGGTTTACTACAGATTGGTATGATAAAAATTTATATATTATCCATGTTTTACGTTCCATATTTAACATACATCAATCTTTTTGTTCAAAATTGAATTAAGAGATTTATCTTTATCCTTTGTTGATTGTTTATACACAAATTCTCACACCAGGATTTATCTTAATGTGACTACTTGTGAAATTATGAGATTGTTGTGATTATATCTCTTATATGTTCTATTATTCGGATCCAATCATTACTACTTCACATTTATGAGAAGCAATTGTAGAATCTACTGCGGGTTTACCTCATAAGACAGGGAGATTGGATGCTATACGCCGAACAAATATTGGATGCGATAATAGGTCAGTTTGCTAGTTTAATTTCATTAGTTTAATGAATACATAAATATCCTGTAGCTAAAACATCTTCTACTATCTATGATTTCAGTTTTCAATTAGATAGTTTGACATTCTATTTCTTAGTTATGAACATTATAAGAAAATAAATCAAAAAGATTAAATAGCGTTACTGTTGTTTTAAAAAATCAATCGATATTCCATTTTCGCGTATTTAGATTAAAATTTGTATTGTGTACATATTATATATATATTAGAAATAGAATCATTTGTATATATTGTATATATAATAACTAGAGTTATTTTATAAATATTAGTTAGTTAAGCTGTAAATACATATTAGATCTATATATAGTTTTCAGCGATTGTTATTCATTAAGTTATTTTATTTTCTTTAGTCTTGTTTTTTCGCTTTCTTTAGGACTTAGAATCGGCCAACGGAGTCGCTAAACCCGTAGGAGTGGATTAATCAAAACGGCTTGGGTTAATTAGAAAACCCCGGACCAGATTCACTCCTCCAGTTGATGAGGGGTCGAGTTCGCCCGTCAACAAATGGCGCTAGAAGGAGGGCCCAAAAACTACAAATGGTGCTAGAAGGAGGTCCTGAAAACTATTAATGTCACGAGGAGGTCGCAAGACTCCTCCACCACCTACACGCTCACCTATAGTGACTAGAATTCGTTCAGACGAAAACATTATCCCTCAAATAACAACCACATCAAATGACGATCTACGAGTCACAGTTGAACCAGTAACTCCAAATCCTATGGGTGGTGACATACAAGAGATTGTTCAGCAATCTCTCATAGGAACGCACAGTGCCTTAGCCCGTATAAGACAACCAAACCGACCTTTGAATCAACCATTAGACTTATCTAATATCAAAGAACAACTTGGAGGTACTAACCTTACCTTAAATCCTTCAGATCCAATCCTCACTCCTGCAACAGGAGGATCTGGTATACCACCATCACCACCTCCTTCATTTCCTTCTTCTTCTAGAGAAGAATCCTCTGATGAAGGTAGTTCCTCCTCTCAGTATTCAACACCACCCACACCTATGGCCAACCCGAACAATCCCACTAGACCCTGGCTCGACCAAGATGCAGTGGCCATAACTGGGCCTCAACATCCTTTACCAAAGCACCCGGAGAAATGGCTCCCTAAATTTGACCTGGACTCCAAACAAATCGCTGAAGATCACATCAAAACGTTTATGTTAGCCATTAGACTCTATAGCGTTGAGAATGAAGACGTAGTCTATATATTGTTTCCCTACACCTTTGAGGGTAATGCCTCTACCTGGTACTTTTCCCAACAACCTCACACCATCGTGTCATGGGAGAAATTTGAATCCTGTTTCCTTGACAAGTTCAGAGACGACAAGTTTCCTGAAGTTCTAGTCATGGAGATTTCTAGTTTAAGAATGAACCCCAAAGAAAAGATCAGAGACTTTAATCAAAGGTTCTTGACACTAAAGAACTGAATCCCCACAGATTCGATGCCTTCAGGGAATCTTATTATCGCATATTACACGAAAGCCTTACATCAAAACATAGCCATTTGGGTAAAGAGATCCAAGAAATCCACGTTGTTAGAAGCCTTCGAAGAGGAAAGTCAGATCAAGAAAGACATTCTCAGTTTAAAAGACACTACTAGCAATGAGACAGAGACTAGTTCATTGTCCAAAAAGAAAATCGAAATCCTCCCTAGACCTTCCCAAAACAAAGCTCAACCTGAAAGCTCAAATTTAGAAAACTTACAGAAAGTCGTTCAAAAATTGTCCAACCAAGTTATATATTTGAAAATGACAGATGAAGAAGCTTCTTAGAGAAAAGGGCCTTACAAACCCCCTTTTAGGAATCCTTTCCCAACCAACCGACCTAATTCAAATACTGAAGGCCTAAATCTAGAAAGCCTACAATTTTCTATTCAGACGATCCTCGAAGCACACGATAATTTGATTCCCCTCGAGATTCCTGAAGAAGTAGCAGAACAAGAGACAGTAGAAGAAGATGAATCCTCTCTGAACATTTTTGGACATTTTTCGGATAGCATTTTTCAAGCTAATTTTGAAACAGTGCATCCTTACAATACTAGGAGCAAGACAACAAACAAGCCTTCTTCTGAAATCACAATGACTTTGCCTCCAAAACAGTCTAAATCGATTGAGACTAAACATAATTTAGTAAACCCAAGTTTAGATTATGATTTGGTTTAATATCTAAAGAATCTTAGGGCTAACATTTCTATTTATGAATTATTAAAATTCCTTTTTCTTCTGCAAAAAATGCTACAAAATATTGCAGAGAACAACAAAAATAGCAATCCAAACAGCAACAAAGGTTTTCAAAACAGCCCCAAAACTCCTCAGAAGGCCTCCGCCAAAACTACATCCGAGCCTCACAATAAAAGAGACCTTCCTGTAAATAATGTAACAAATGTAGATAAACCAGTTTCAGAGGCTACGAGTAAAAAACAACAAACTTCCATTGTTAGTACTCGCAGAAATGTCCCTCCATTTTTGTTAACTTTTGAAATTTTCAATAGGAATGTGCATAACTGCATGGTAGATTCAGGTGGGTCATCTAATGTAATGCCTTGATCTGTTTGTCAAAAGATTAATGCCAAAGTTCAACCATCCAGCTTGAAAATTATCCATCTTGATCGAACTAGTGTTAAAGTGATAGGCGAATTAAGAAATGTGCTTATAAGATTTTCGTCTAACCCTAAAGTTCATCAAGTGATTGATATTATTGTTGTAGATATCCCAAAATTTTATTGTTTGTTTTTAAGCAGAGACTAGTCAGAACAACTACACGACTATTTTGTGACGGATTGGTCTCACTTATGGCTACCCGAGAATGGAAAGCCCAACATAATCAAGGTAAATCATGAACGTTATCTGAAGTTCATGGTCACTGATTTAAATGATCCCAATGAACCATTCACTCCTTCTGCCGATTCACCCGAAATACAGGGGATGGATACTTTTTTCGATAATTTCATGGCCGAAACTTCCACCATCACTAACCTGGAACAACAGTATGCAATTTTGACATATATGCAGCCAACAGCTTTTGCCCAGTGGTCAAATGCAAACGACAACAATCAAATATGGTCTCTTTACTTTAATGGGTCAAAATCCAAGAAAGGAGCTGGTGCAGGTTGTGTGCTCATCGATCCAGCAGGTAACAAGACTCTGATTGCTTGCAGGTTAGAATTCGAATGTACAAACAACATGGCTGAATACGAGGCACTCCTGCAAGGTCTCAGAAAAGAGTTAGATCTGAACATTCAAAATTTGACTGTCTTTGGTGATTCAGAAATCATGGTTAGACAGGAAAAACTGCTATCCACTTCTTATCTTTGCACCTTAAAAGATACCAAACTGAGGTATGGAATTTGATGAATAAGTTTTCCACATTTAACATAAATTCTATTCCTAGATTGAATCATTTGGAAGCTGACTTGTTAGCTAACGTTGCTTCAAATTTTTTTCCTGCAGAAGGCTTATCTCTGAATGCATTCTCCGTCGAACTGTTTTTCAGACCGTCCATCCCAGACAACATCATGAATTGGAGAATCTTCGAYGACGATCAACAAATTATAAGTTTTCTGCATATGGAAGAAACTTTCCAGGGTGATGTGATCGACGAAGGAACCCATGAAAAAMATCTTCGTGACTTCATGGTAATACCAGATCCAAGATCTTCAGAATCTTCATTAGACATGGTAAACTCTATCCCAAAATCTGTAGTTAGATTAGAAAAAATTTATGATCTTCACGACAAGTTCAGAAAATCAGTGAACTGTAAAACGAATAGTTCCTCTTTGACGCATGAAAAGGTAAATTTAGGAACTAAAGATAATCCAAAGTGCATTAATTTAGGGCTGGGCTGTTCTGAGCAAGAAAAAGTAGTGTTTATTAAGTTGTTTAAGGAATTCAAAGATGTTTTTTCTTGGACATACGACGACCTAAAAACCTTTGTTCCTAACATCATACAACACGTTATTCCTATGAAACCCCAAACCCAACCTTTTCAACAAAAGTTAAGGAAAATGCACCCAAAAATCGAACCAACTGTCAAGAAGGAATTAAACAAACTCCTGAACGCTAAGATAATCTTCCCAGTTAGGTACACACAATGGGTCTCTAATCTTATCCCTGTCCAAAAGAAGAGTGGTGAAATCTGACTATGTGTCGATTTCTGAAATCTTAATCGAGTGTCTGATAAAGACAACAACCTTGTCCCTCCCATGGAACAGATCCTTCAACAGATATCTAGTTCTAAAATATTATCCTTGTTGGATGGTTTTTCAGGGTATAACCATGTCCTGATGTCCCCTCCAGATCAACTCAAAACCACCTTCCGCACTCCATGGGGCACCTACGCTTATAGAAAGATGCCCTTTGGACTCATAAACGCCGATGCCACTTTACAGAGAGTGATGGACATCGCTTTCCGAGGCTTAATCAATCAATCTGTCGTATTTTACCTGGATGATGTCACTGTCTTCTCAAAAAATAAAGAAGATCATCTAGCTCATTTAAGATCTGTTCTACAACAATGTCATAAGTACGACATTTCTTTGAATCCTAAAAAATATATCTTCGCAGTAGAACAAGGTAAACTCCTAGGATTCATTGTATTGAGCGAAGGGATGATTATTGACCCTGAAAGAACTCAAGTCATTTCGAAACTACCCCCTCCCTCGTCAAAAAAGTCCATGCAATCTTTCTTAGGTCGGATAAACTTTGTTAGGAGATTCATCCCTAGCTTTTCAGAAATGGTGAGACCATTACAAAACTTAATAAAAAAGGATGTACAGTACCATTGGGGACCTTTAGAAATCTAGGATTTTGATTCAATAAAAATGGCCATAATAGACGCTCCTTCTCTAATGAGTCCTGACTTTTCGCAAGACTTCACCCTCTACACGTTTTCTTTTGACCGTTCATACGTTGTCGTCATAACTCAAAAGAACGCTGAAAACAATGAAGTCCCAATCACCTTTATGAGCTCAGCCTTCAAGGGGGCAAAACTTAATTACCCAACAATAGATCAGCAAGACTATGCTATTTTCAAAGCAATAAAGCACTTCTGATCTTATCTGTTGAAAGCAAGGATGAAAATCATTGTCCCTTACTCGACTGTCAGAAATCTGTTAGTACAGAAAGAACTAGGCGAAAAAAGGGAAAACTGGGTCACATCCTTGCAAGAGTATGACATAGAAAGCACCCCAGCACAAATTGTAATAGGCCAAGGGTTATGAAAATTGGTCGTTGATTCAGCTGTAAGATAGCAAGAGGAAAATGATATGTTAAATCCAGGACAACACTATCAAAATCAAATATGTTGTGCATAAAACCCTATTAGTCCCTGGTATGATGATATAAAATTTTGTCTTATACATGGATCATCTCCCCGTTACCTGGATCCCACAAAAAGGAGAGCACTAAGATTAGAATCTGCTTCTTTTCAACTGATTAATGGTATTTTGCTTCGTCAAAATTTTGATGGAGTACTAATGCGTTGTCTTGAGAAAGATGAAGCAGAAAAGGTCTTATTGGAATTGCACGCAGGAGAAGTTGGTGGGCATTTTGGTGGAGATACCACTTCCCATAAAGTATTAAGAGAAGGTTATTACTGGCCTACCCTTTTTAAAGACGCTCATGCCTTGTGTCGCAAGTGTGTAATTTTTCAAAAAGCATCCAGACGGATATAAAACTCAGCTTTCCCTCTGCAACCAGTTTCAGTAGACTCTCCTTTTCAGTAGTGGGGTCTAGATATTATAGGCCCAATCAATCTTCCATCCTTGCAGTAGCATAAGTATATCATAATAGCCACAGATTACTTCACCAAGTGGTCTGAGGCTACCCCATTAAAATATGTAAATACCATCCAGGTAATATCTTTCTTGAATTCAAATATTATTACTCATTTCGGTATCCATGAATGCCTGGTATTTGATAATGCTTCTTATTTGTTGTCTCTTGAAATGAGTGATTTCTCTCTAGAAAAAGGAATTAAATTAAAGTTTTTTGCTAGGTATTACCCCCAAGACAATGGTTTGGCAGAATCGACTAATAAAAATCTGATCAAAATTATCAAGAGAATGGTCTCCGAAAACCATAAAAATTGGCATAACACATTGTTAAACGTAATCTGGACTGATAGAGTAAATCCTAAAATTGTTGTGGGTAACTCACCTTTCTTTCTTGTTTACGGCAGAGAGGCGATTCTTCCACCACATGTCCTCCTTCCATCTCTGCAGTTATCGCAGAAAGTACATGAAGAGGACTGTCCCCCTTTGGAGAGTCGAATTAACGCTTTGTTAAAATTAGAAGAAGTGAGGGCTCAAGGAAAAAGGAAATTGGATCAACATCAACTCATTGTTAAAAACTGGTTTGATTCCAATTCTGCCTCTGACAGAAATTTTGAGGTAGGTGACCTTGTCCTAAAATGGGACAAACCTCATGAGGGAAAAGGAGAGCATACAAAGTTTTAGAACTTGTGGCTAGGACCATTTTTAATTGCTGAGAAATTGGGTCCCATTTCCTTCCAATTACAAAATTTAGAGGAACAACCAGACACCTTTCCGGTGAATGGACAAGCTCTAAAAAGGTACTTCGCCTGATGACACTCCCATGTACACTGTGTAAATATTTTATGTTTTGTTTGTTGTTGGTTTTTCTTTGCTGGTTGTTTTGATTTTTCCTTTTATGCTTATCAGTCTTTCTTTTTGAAACACAGATGCCTGCATCATGGGCTAGTCTAGACAGAGAAAACAGAAAAATTTCCCCTCTAAAATGATTGCTGAAGGTTGTTTAAGCATCAATTGTGATATTTTTCTGAGTTTGCAGCCATGTTAAAGATAACTTGTTGTTTGAAAAGTGTTTCTTGATTTCAATCTGTAACTGAAGTTACTCACGATCATCCATAAAAATTCTTCTTACGCTGTCCCTATTCCTTAAGAGAACAACTCAGATGATGTCTCCCTGCTCTTGAAAGTCATTTTTATTAACAAACTATTTCTATATCTTAATGAAGGATAGCTAAGAAATTTCTTCAAGGTCTGTAATTTACTAAGATATGTCCAAAAACTAGGATTTTCAGCGTCACCCCGCTCTATTAAAAATCTTTAAAACTAAATAAATATTCAGAGAGTTGTGGGAAGTTCTTGTAAACCCGCCAGGATACTGAACAGGTCTGCTGGTAGCGAATAAATGCATGCATGATGCTAAGATAACTTCGTTGGGGTATTGAACAGGACCGCTGGCAGCGAAGCAATGTCAAGTATATGAAAATTCTCAGATATGGATTCTTTTTTACCTTAAATGTCCTTCGTTCTGATCTAGAACTTCTTGGCAGGATACAAATATCAGAGTGGGTTAAATGACATCCCTCTCGAGGCTATGGATGCCTGCTGGCAGCAACGGCCCTGTCAACAATATTGAATATTTTAACTTTAATATCGTGACTCTCTTCTATTAAGATTGTTGTCAATTTTCGTCTCTTTAAAATAACAGTAATCTGAAACTAGAATTCTTTATAATTGTTAATGATGTTACGATAGCTTTTTGTTTGTTTTCGATATGAATTTTTTTCTGATTATCTTAATCTGAACTCATTCATTTGGCAGAGATAACTGCTTCTCCCAGCATGTCTCCATTGTTGGCAGCCATAATATAATTTCTATTGTTTATAAGCTGCCTACACAGGGTCTCTAAATTTTCATTACTCGTCATGAGAATTATCACTAATCGACACTTGTCACTTGTCGCTTTTTACATATCTTCTTTTCGATTTTTGTTTTCATGACTGTAAGCATGAAAACTCGCAGCTGGAATTGACACTTTGTTTTTATTTTTGATGAAAGGATAACTGTTCATACGTTCTATTTTCGAATTGTCGTATTTCGCTATGAACATGATTGTTTTCCTAGTTTATAACTCCTTGGTCCTAAACGTGCCTTGGTTACATAAGTGAAATACCTCCACTCATTAATAATCGATTAATATTAATGGGGTTTTTGATTCATAAAACTTTTAATTATCCAATGTCTAAGTGATACATTTACTTTGAAATCAAGTCATAAACGTGCGTTCTATGGTTTTCAAGTGTTTACATCCTTATACGTGCCCATATGCCAAGGTATCATATGAATTACAACGTGATATTATTTCTCTGTATCGCCTCGGGCTTCACGAGCTCATTCCCACGCATGGTGATTAACCCCTCTACCTACCATTTCAAACTGTCATTGCATTGTTTTGTGGAAACTCAGGGTTATGACTCTGTGTTTTATTATCAAACCCTACCTCCGATTTTGGTGTTGATTCCCTTTTGTTCACCATGGCTCCAGTGGTAAGGATTGAGCCCAATGGCATCCAAACCTTGTTATCGTATGAAAACGCCAGAGACAACTTAGAAAGGAACGACTAGCATTTGTTTATTGAAAACTTTAAAGGTTTCTATCAGAGAGTTGCCCAAGAGTTCGCATTGACCTTCGACGGTTGCAGAGAAAAGATAGGTGACATGCAGTTGGAGGTGACTGAATAATTTTTAAGCCAAGCTACGGGTTTACCATCTATGGGGAAAAAATGGTTCAAGAACACAAAAGTTGAAGAGGTCCCCTGGTCATTGTTGTTCACCTCAAGGAAAATTACCAGTTGCGACCGAGGTATGCCTGTCTCATCTTTAAAATCTAGATGACATGATCTGTCAGCTATTGTGAAACAATTCATTATGTGTGAAGGAAGATTTGGGTTGGTTTTCTTGTATCACCTGCGATTGCATATGAGTTTCATTGACTTCCCATTGAACATGCCCAACTTTCTACTTAGAAGTCTGTACAAGATGGGAAAGCGGTTTAGGAGGCAGAAGTTTGATTCTAGTTTGTTCCATCATGGTTTAATTAAGATTATTATTGTGCATCAGTTGCAATTAAACAACGATTGTTGGGATGCTTTTGTGTTACGAAATGGATTTGGTAATAGTGAGTTGGGCCATGTTGAAAATCCTGTTATCACATAAACCCTTGTGAAACCTGCCACCTCTCCTCCACCACTCCTGCCCTGTGATCCTATCTCTAATTTGGAACCCTCGACCTACCCAGATGCTACTCAACCCGACACTCAAATGGATTTGTATCCTAAGAGTTCTATTAAGTCTGTTAAAAAAACCATAGGGAAGAAGCTTAAGGGCAACGTCGATGTTAATTATAAGAATAAAAGGGCCGCTCGTTGGATTTCATGATGTTCTTGAAACAAACCCAAATCCTGTGCAGACACAAAAATCACAATTGAGATAAGTGAAGAATCGGATTCGGAAATTGAAAGGTTCTTGGCTGAAGAGTATCCATTTTCATATGGACTTTGTCCTGACAGACCCTACAATTATGTTACCAACCAGCCACCGTGTCTAAAGGACAATCCTAATTTTCCTGGCATCAAACTCTGTGACAAACCTACCTTTCATGTGGATGATGCTCCAATCGTTAATGATATCAGTGCCAATGCACAGTCCCTATAGCCACAATGTAATGAATGTCGATCCTGGATCGACCGGTATTATACGGATGTGCCTATACAACAGTCCAAGCTTAAATCTATGAAAGACCAAGTGGATTCGTCGACAAGCGAGAATAGTAGACTCCAATCCATTACTCAAGCAAAGGACAAACACCTAAAAACTACAGGGTCTATTATTTTTAAGAATGTATAGGCAACGACAACAATAGTAAACTCCAAGATTGCTTGATATGTTTTAATCCCTTAATTTGAGGCATGATATTTTTCAAAGTTTAGTATGATTCTGTCTTTCTCAATTTAGGATACACGATTTGTTTGCATAGATTACTTTTTAGTTTGTTTTGTTTCTTGAATAAAATATGATTGTAGTTATAATTATAACTAGCTACAGAATCGTGAGATTCTGTAGCCAATTAGAAAAATTCGAATTGCTTGTTTTGATAATTGAAAATACATCTAAAATCTTCTTATTTTTATTTGTTTTCAGAAACTCATGATTTTTAAAGAGATATGAAGCACTCTTGGGATCTCCCAGCCATACCATCTTTATGTTTTTAGTAAATAGATTAGGCTGTTAGTTTTTTTATATCAAGTAAAATCTGGGAGGTTGCATCCCCCACATTTTTGAACAGATTTGATGTTATCAACAGGAAACATTTTGTTCCTGGGACCTTTATAAGCATGTTATTTTGTAAACTTGAAATCATCTCTGCCTGGATTAAAAACTATGGATTTCTCATTTATAGACTTGAATGGAATATGATATTTGTCACAGCTTTAGCTTCTCCATATCATGTTTTTATTCAAGTCATGATTATTTCGATTTGTAATTAAATTATGATTGCTTTAGCTGTCATGGTTTACTACAGATTGGTATGATAAAAATTTATATGTTATCCATGTTTTACATTCCAGATTTAACATACACCAATCGTTTTGTTCAAACATTGAATTAAGAGATTTATCTTTATCCTTTGTTGAATGCTTATACACAAATTCTCACACCAGGATTTATCTTAATGTGACTACTTGTGAAATTATGAGATTGCTATGATTATATCTCTTATATGTTCTATTATTCGGATCCAATCATTACTACTTCACATTTATGAGAAGCAATTGTAGGATCTGCTGCAGATTTACCTCATCAGACAGGGAGATTGGATGCCATACGCCGAACAAATAATGGATGCGATAATAGGTCAGTTTGCTAGTTTAATGTCATTAGTTTAATGAATAGACAAATTTCTTGTAGCTAAAACATATTCTACTATCCGTGATTTCAGTTTTCAACTAGACAGTTTGACATTCTATTTCTCAGTTTTGAACATGATAAGAAAATAAATCAAAAAGATTAAATAACATTACTGTTTTTTAAAAAAATCAATCGATATTCGATTTTCGCGGATTTAGATTAAAATTTGTATTGTGTACATATTATATATATATTAGAAATAGAATCATTTGTATATATTGTATATATAATAACTAGAGTTATTTTATAAATATTAGTTAGTTAAACTGTAAATACATATTAGATCTATATATAGTTTTCAACGATTGTTATTCATTAAGTTATTTTATTTTCTTTAGTTTTGTTTTTTCGCTTTCTTTAGGACTTAGAATTGGCCAACGGAGCCGCTAAACCCATCAGAGTGGATTAATACAAATGGATTGGGTTAATTAGACAACCCCAGACCGGATTCACTCCTCCAGTTGACGAGCGGTCAATTTAGCCCGTCAACACCACCGCAAAATGTTCCTGCTCAACCTTGGTATCAGGGATGGAGAGAACATAATTATGGAAATAATCAACAACAACATGTGATACCAATTCAACAGAATCCATGTACTCAATACCCTCCAAACATGCATCAGTTATTGCCTGGATTTAATCCACCTCCTCTACCAGCTATTTAACAAACTCCTCCCCAGCCTCTTAATCCACTTCGTCCAACCATATTACCCGCTCAACCCATTCCAAATCCTAATAACAGACCACCTCTTCCACTCCATAATGTTGATTTTCAAAACTTCCCAGCTTACACCATAAACCCCATTTCCATACAAGAAATACAATTGAGATCTGGGAAAACTTTAAATAAAACTCAACCTGTAAAAAGAACAACACCGAAGGTAATTATCCAAGAACATGAAGAAGAACCTGTAGATGATTTATCATATGGAGTATCTTTAAAAGATGTCATCATTCCAAAGAATAAAGTATCTGAATCAAAGTAAAACATACAAACTCAGGTTCTGTGAACACCTCCTTTTCCTGAGAGGTTGCTTATTGAAAAACCAATTGCTCAATCTGAGTTTGACATCATGAATGAACTAAAAAATGTTTGTGTTAATATTCCATTTTTATAAGCAATCAGAGATGTTTTGATCTACACCAAGACCATTAGAGAACTTTGCATTAAGAAACCAGGTCAGAAACAGAAAGATCCACCCACGATACACCTGGTAGGTCAATTATCGAATTATATCTCTGAAACTCCTAAGATTGTGAAGTATGCCAACCCTGGGAACCCAATAGTATTAGTTATTATCAATAATGTTTCTATTGGTAATACTTTAGTCGACTTAGGTGCAACCATTAATATAATGACCATCATTATAGTTGAGTTGTTACAACTAAGTCGATTCCTTCACCCTACCCCTACAGTTCTTGAACTTGCTGATAGAACAACTATAAAACCTGTTGGGGTCCTTGATGACATTCTTCTTACATTATCCTCATGGGAATATCCTATCGACTTCATGATTATTCACTCAAAAGATCCCATGAAAGGTCATCCAATCATTTTAGGAAGACCTTGGTTGGCTACGGCCAATGCTTTCATAGGATGTCATGGTGGGGATATGTTCATCTCAAATGGCATTTCTTCACAAAAGATTACTCTTTTTCCACCTACCCAACCGGTTACGGAAGAATTATTGTGGCTAAAATGTCCATATCACGAGAATGACAAGGAAGAACCTTTATTCTCTGTTGATGAATTTCACGCGTTACAAGAACCAACAGTGGATGATATTTTAAGGCAATTTCTTTCTGTGACAGAAAATGTTGAATTTCCACAAACCTATTTTCAATATGATCAAATTTTCAGAGAGGAATTTCAAGAATGAAGTGAGTCATTCTTCTCATTTTCACAATCTATGGTTTTCACCATTGATGAGCATCCAAGATCATATACCATTCCAATATAAATTAGTCCAGGCAAATGTCTATACATCAATTATGAATTAAGTCTCAACCAACAGGAGCAGTTAACAAATATTTTGAAAGAACAATCAAGGGCATTTGCATGGGATTACACTGACATGAGAGGAGTGCATCCTGATACTTGTAATCACCACATATATATCCAACCAGATATAAAACCAATAAGACAACCACATAGGCGTATGAATCCAATCCTAAAAGGTTTTGTGAAAGACGAGTTACAAAAATTACTAAACGTAGGGTTCATTTATCCAATTTCTGACAGCAAGTAGGTTTCACCCCTTGGTGTGGTACCTAAGAAAGTGACAGGGAAATGGGGAATGTGTGTAGACTTTAGGGAGTTCAATAAGGAAACCCCGAAGGACTACTTTCCCTTTCCTTTTATAGATCAAGTCTTGGATACCTTGGCCGGGAAAAGGTACTTTTCCTTTCTCGATGGGTATAGTGGATACAATCAGATTCAATTGATCCTAAAGACCAGGACAAAACCACATTCACATGTCCTTGGGACACTTATGCCTATAAAGTGCTACCTTTTGGATTATGCAATGCTCCTGCTACATTTCAGAGAGCGGTCCTTGGGATTTTTGTTGACTTAATTCATGACGATTTTACTGTTTATGGAAATACTTTTGAAGAAGCCATAAATAATCTTAAGAAAGTCTTGATTCATTGTCAGGAATCTAATTTATCCCTTAGTCACAAAAAATGTAAAATTCTATTAACTGAGGGAATAGTGTTGGGTCATCATTTGTCTGCAAAAGGAATTAAAGTTGATCCAACTAAAATTGAAGTAATAGTTAAGATATACTCTCCAAAAACCCAAAAAGATGTGCGATTTTTTTGGGGGCATGTTGGATATTATCGTCGATTTATTGAAAACTTTACAAAGACAGCCAGCCCCATGTTTAAACTGTTAGCAAATAATGCAAATTTTTTTTGGGATAACAATTGTCAAAATGCTTTTGAAACTTTGAAAGCAAAATTGTCCATGGCACCAATTTTACGAGGGCCAAATTGGTCTCTTCCCTTCCATATTTCAACTGATCCCTCAGACATTTCTCTAGGAAGAGTGCTTGGACAAAAAGAAAACCAACAAGATTATGCTATTTACTTTACTAGAAAAAACCTTACTCTTCCTTAAATGAACTACACTGTGACAGAAAAGGAATTATTGGTTGTAGTTCATGCCATTAATAAATTCTGACATTACATCACTGGGTATCAAGTTTTTGTACATATTGACCATTCTTCTATTAGATTTTTAATGAACAAACCAGTTACTACCGGAAGGATCACACGATGGATTTTGTTACTTCAAGAATTTAACATCAATATAGTTGATCGGCCAGGAAAAGAAAATGTAGTTGCGGATTTTCTTTCTCGAATTCCTCAAGACAGTACTAACATTCCAGTGAATGATAATTTCCTTGATGAACATCTATTTGTAGTAGCTATTAAGACCCCTTGGTTTTCATATACGACAAACTATTTAGCCTCAGGGAGACTGCCAGCTCATTTGTCATTACCACAAAAGAGAAGAATTGTCCAGTAGAGTACTTATTACTCTTGGGTAGGAAGTGACATTTTCTATACAAGTCTTGATATGATCATTAGGAGATGTGTTCGGGAAGATGAGATTCTCGATATCCTTCAGGCCTGTCATGACGGGCCATGTGGAGGACACTTCTCTGATAAGAGAATGACATAGAAAGTCTTACAATCAGGATATTATTGGTTGACACTGTTTAAAGATGAAACAAAATATGTAAGAAGTTGCGTTAGTTGTCAGAGGATGGGGAGGCCTACCGTAGTAGACGATATGCCATTACGACCGCAGGTTGTGATTGAACCATTTGATAAATGGGAACTTGATTTTGTAGGACCAATTTCCCCAATGTCTAGGGAGAAGAAGTACATCTTGGTTTGTCCATATTTTGTGACCAAGTGGGTGGAGGAAAAATCCTTATATTAAGCAACTGAGAAATCAGTGGTTGAATTTATTTATGAAGATATCTTTACCCACTTTGGTGTTCCACGAGAGATTGTTACTGATCAAGGTGATCCATTCACTTCTAAATTGATGAAGGAGCTGACAGATAAATATGGGATAAAACACTGTAAGTCTTCCCCATACCATCCACAAGCCAATGGGCAAGTGGAATCAATGAATAAAGTTTTAGAAGATATTCTGAACAAAACAATACATTTACATCACAAAGATTGGGTGGATAGACTTCCAGAGGCTTTATGGGCATACAGGACTACGTGGAGAAATACCACTGGTCATACCCCTTATGAATTGGTATATGGCAAGCAAATTCTCCTTCCCATAGAATTTCAGATTCATACCTTCTGCATAGTAGTAGAATTGGGTTTAAATTTTGATGAGGCACAGAAACAGAGAGTTATGTAATTAAATGAATTGGGATAAATTAGGCAAGATGTTCTTCAAAGAACCATCCTCATACAAAATCAATGTAGCAAATGGCATGATAAATACATTAAGAAGAAACATTTTCAACCAGGGGATTGGGCATTGCTATTTGATTCCAAATATAAAACTTTCAATGGAAAACTGATGACACGATGGTTGGGACATTATGAAGTGGAAACTGTTTTTGATAATGGATCTGTCAGAATCAAGACCATAGATGATTCTCAAAATTCCTTTGTAGTAAATGGACATCGATTACAAGTATATCACAAACCCTTGTCTAGAGATGATTTTCTATAGGAAATGTCTAAACAACCAGAAATAAAGATAGTAGGAGAAGAGTCTTCTCCTCCTGCTAATCCTTGATCATTTTTTGTTGTTTCAGAATTTTGTAAATAATAAAAACAAATATATATATATATATAAACATTTTGGATATGTTGACATATTGTTTTCAATTTTACAGGAATTTTGAAGCAAGTGCATAATTGAATTTCATCACTTTTTCGCAACAGGTAAGAAGGTAAGATCATTTTATTTTGCGATTTTTT
>SNQJ01S0053508.1:117643-154783 GCA_010110895.2 Picea sitchensis | reverse complement strand
TAATAATTAATCATTTAATGTCTTATTTAATAATCACTCATTCATTTAACCCTTACTCGAGGAGTTAATCATACTTCAACCAAGTATAGTCACAATAATTAATTAATAACTTATAATCAATTTATATATTAATTATAATTAGTCAATGTTTAGGTTTATTTATGAAATTATTCCTAGTAATTAAAAGGGTCATTACATTCTTCATTTGAGGATATAGCCCATGAAGGAAAAACACACTTCAAATCTCTATTCAAAGTTGTCTACAGGGCCAATATGGACTCTATCATTAGGGTTGCAAGTCTCTTTCCTAGATTAATAATCCCATAGGAAATGATAGACTCATGGAGGAGATCTCCATGGAAGAGCTCGATAAAATAATTTACAAATTTTAGAAGGATAAAAATCCCAGGTCTGGATGGGTTCTCAATTAAGTTATACATATAATACTTTGAGATCATTAGATAATATCTCATGAACCTAGTGGAATACACTAGGACTACATGGTAGATACATGCTCCCTTAGATGCCACTTTTATTGCAATCATTCCAAAGGTGGACAATCCAACTAAATTTGATCAATTCAGACCCATCTCATTATGCAAAAATATATACAAAATTGTATCAAATCTCATTGTTCACATAATAAAAAATCATCTGAACCATAATATATCTGCAGAGCAATTTGGGTTACTACAGGGAATACGAATTCACTAGGAAATAAGTATTGCTTAGGAAGGACTACACTCTATCCACGCTCAAAGACAAAGGGATATCTCCTTCAAAGTGGACCTCTCAAAATATTTTGACAGGGTCAATTGGATATATAATAGATTTCTTGTGATTCACCTGGGCTTTGCCCATTCATTTGTCTCCCTGGTTATGAATTGCATCTCAACCTCCTCTTTTTATCTTCTTATAAATGGCTCGACCACCTCTTTCTTCAAGAATGAATGTGGTTAGATAGGGATGCCCATAGTCCCCACTTATATTCTTTTTGGTAGAAGAAAGCCTCATTGGAATGATCCATAAAGAATCCTCCTCAGCCAATATGATAGGTATACAGATCGACACAAACTACACCCTAAATCATCCCATTTTTGTTGATGAAATGCTTATTTTCTGTGAAGGAAATCTCTCCTGCATAGAAAATCTTAAGGAGACCATCCAATCATTATGCACTGCTACAATAATGCAAATCAATATGGAGAAGTATTCTCTATATACTTGGGGATTGACATAAAATGAAAATCAACGGATCTCAAGAATCCTTGGCAGTCAGGCCAAGATCAATAATGATGGTATGAAATATATGGGTTTCACTCTAAAAGTGAACAACTGCAACAAAAAGGATTGGCAATGGCTATGTGCAAAGGTAGAGGCTTAATTCTTGGTACAACAAATGGCTCTCTCGAGTAGGTCAATTGGTGTTGGTAAAATCTATTCTTGAAGCTATACCAGTATTCTATACCTCTTTGGATTGGGTACCAAAGGGTATCCTCGAGAAAATCAGCCAATTGTCATATTGTTTCTTATGGTCAGGATTTGAAGAGATAAAATCCCTAGTATTAGCCTCCCGAAAAGGAATCTCCATTCCAAAATCTGTTGGGAGATGGGGGCCTAAACATGGAACAATCGAGATGACATGGTCCAAGTGCTTACCATGGTCCAAGATGACATGGTCCAAGTGCTAACCATCGAGAAATATCATCATCATGGTTATGATTCACGAATATATATATATAATGATGATGATGATATTTCTCGATGGTAAGCACTTGGACAGTCTGGAAAGGCGATGGACGTAGTGTACAAGTGGGTGAGGACCCTTGGTTAGGATCCGAAAAAAAAATTCAGGCACTCGGATCCCCTACGCTAGTTTCTAAGGAACCAAAACATTTTCACTTTGTGAGATGTTTGTTTAGGAGACCCTCAACCGTGAGGTCATGAAGGTCAGAAAGATGTTTCCTTTCAAGGGCTTCCCGATGCCCTGTCAGAGGAATAGGATTCCTTCATTTCATTGATATGTGAAAATTTCATCTCTCTCGATGATGAGATCCAAGACTCATTGTGCTGGTCCAAAAATCCAGAGGATGGAACCTTCACAACAAAACTAGGCTATAAATCCTAGCATGAAGACATATTTGAATCACCAATAAAATGGTTGCAGAAGCCACTCTAGAAATTCAAATATCTCCTCAGAAGAAAAATCACCCTATGGCTAGATTTGAATAATAAACTTCTAACATGGAACAATGGTTTAAAAAGGGGCTAGTGTGGGCGTAATCGTTGTGCTCTTTGCAAAAACAATGTTGACTTGATTTCTCACCTTTTTGTAACTTTCCCCTATGTAGTCCAGGTCGCGAATATTATCAAGGAAACGATCGATGCCAAAGCAAAATGGAACAGGAACAACTTAGAAGAATGTTTCAGCAACTAGATACATGATAGGTCTGTAAATATTTATGTTGGATTACCAAGTTTAATTATCTCCAATATTTGGTGGGCCCATAACAACATCATATTCAATGAAAAAATGGTGTTCCCTGAATTAACAAAAACAATTACTCTTAGCCAAGTGAACAAGTTCAAAGAAGACCCAAAAATTTAGAAAGAACGCAATCCAGTCCTCCCCTTGGACTATGAAATCCCATGGGGATATTTTGACAAGGCCAATCAAGCGCACCCACCAAAATGTGGAGTTGGAGTTGTCTTATATATCGACCAAAACCATTACATTTATATCAGATATTCTCCCAGTGGAGGAACAAACAACAAAGCAGAGCTAATAGCATTATGGACACTCCTAGAGACAAAAAAATAAAAGGAAATTCAGAATTTGTAGGTGTTGGGTGATTTAAATTTGGTTTTAGAATGGGCCCAAGGAAAACTATGAATTCAAAAGACCAACTTGACCACAATCATGAGAGAGATTCAACAAGCTTTTCAATGATTTGAATGGTTGTCTTTCCACCACATTCTAAGAGAGCTTAACATTAAGGCAGATGAGCTCTCCAAAGAATCTATGCAACTCCAAAATGGTGCCTTTCTATGAATATTTTGATGGAACAGAAACTGGGGCCATGGAATTCCACTTTTGAATGAAGATCTATGTAAATGTCCAAGTCAAGTCTATAAAGATTTGGTAAGACAATACTGTCCTTATTGTTTTCGACGGTATAGTAGGTAAGTCTAATAGATTAAAGGAGGTAGGGAAAAGAAGAGCAAATGTTTTGAAGATTTCCTACACATGCTTTTTTGAACGATATGTAACATGTATATTTGGATTGAATATGAATGTTTTTTTTCTACGAAAATATATATATATATATATATATATATATATACACACATCCACTTCAATGTTTCATAACCATGTGGATCAATACCATCAATTATGTCATTGTTGGAAGATTGGTTGTTGTCATTGATGTCAACCCTAGTCATGGGTTTTGGACCACAAGATTGATGAAGGTATTTGGACATGAAGGAAAATGCACATGCAGATACAACACCCATGGATGGATAGTATACATCATGTTGTTNTCAAGGAGTTAATCATACTTCAACCAAGTATAGTCACAATAATTAATTAATAACTTATAATCAATTTATATATTAATTATAATTAGTCAATGTTTAGGTTTATTTATGAAATTATTCCTAGTAATTAAAAGGGTCATTACATAAATGCACATATTTAGATATGTGTAACTCTGTGCCTAGTTATCCATTACATGAAAGAATGAAAAGTATGATTGATCATGAGGATGCTTCAAAATTTTCTGAGATGACATGGACTCTCTCTCAATTAATTAGAAAGGTTCGTGAAGTAAATCAACAAGAGAATGTGCCTGAATAAATTGCGCAGAACAAACCCATTGAGATACCAGTCGATACCCCTGTTCAAGTACCTGATGAGTTCACTCATGAATCCAGCCCAGTCGATACCACTGTTCAAGAACCTGATGAGTTCACTCATCAATCCAGCCCTCAAACACAACAAGGTCATTGTAAGACATTCAAATCTTATTGTGAAATCTCTTCCAGTATATCTTTGCAACCAATGGTTGTCAGATTAGAAAACAAGAATCAAAGGTTAAAAGAAAAGTTACATGAATATTCCATACTGGATCAGCATATAAAAATAGAAAATGAACTTATGAAGCTCAGGAAAACTCACTTCTCGACAAAGATCGAGCGATTAAAACAGAAAAATAGATCTCTTTTGCAGAAGAATAAGAGGTTGCAGAGGATTTCCAGGAATCACATCACCATTAATCAGGTTCTTAAGAAGGAAATTAGAAACATAAAGAAGCATGAGAGATTGCAAATGTTGGTTGCAGCTACTGCAACACTCTGATGAATCTTAGTTTTTTTTGTTGCCTGAGGACAGGCAAAGTCTTCATCTTGGGGGAATGTTAGTCTCCAATTTTGACCATATTTTTGCCTATATCATGTCAGATATACCCCCATTCCATATCCAGTATCATTCCTTTCTATCCATTACCTTGATATATTTCACATCATTTTTCCCTAAATGGAGTTATTCAAGGTATTCATAAGATTTAAGTTATTATTAATGTATTTTGATACTTTAAACTGATATTGATACTAACATTGCATGAGTTAGGTACTTGTTCCCTTGAAACAGATTTATCAGTACCAGGTACCGGCTTGTACTTAGTAGGAGATGTCAAAGATTTTCACGACATTGCCAGATTGGAATGACAGTTCTGATTCATATGATTGATCGAGTCATAGCTCAGATTTCAAATATCAAATTTAATTTCGAAAGAATAGAATGTGATGACTCAGAGAGGAATTATAGAACTGTTTGTTATGATGTTTGTCTCTATTTTATGGTTCACGCTTCTTGACACTTCATGTCATGAAGCTGCGAACTTAGTTTTAATGAACTTTGAGTCATTTTCGGATCTAAGATTCGCTTAATTAAATCTACCTATGTCCAAGTCTATTTTTGAGGATTCATGACTGTAGATGTGGAGAAGATCTATATAAACTCAGATCTCTCTCTTAAGAAACATGTTGTGATATTATGTTATGCGACATTGTTGATAATACAATTTTTGTGCATTATATCATCTTTTTTGTTAAATGACTTTTGTTTATTTTCGAATTATGGAGCATGAGGAATGATATAGTTATGCATGGAGTGAGTTGATTTAGTTCTGGTTTCATTTTAGGGCGATTTCACCTCTTGGTTGGGCCCGCCAATAGGTTTAATTCGATTTCTCTTTTCTATAGTATAGTTAGTTCGTTTCTAGTTTTAGAATCTGTGTGTGAGTTATTTTTAACTTGAAACTATTCTGTAAATTTTTGTCTTGAATTGGTTTCATTTAGTTCATTCTTAGTTTAGCATTATCTCTAAGATCATTGAATATTAGAATGAGTTGATTACTAGTTGTGGAATTTGATTGCTGATAAAGCTCTCTTAAATTAGTTTAGATTCACTCTATTTTTAAGTTTCTAGTTTAATCATGATTTGAAGTTAGATTTGAACTTAGATTTACTCTATTTTTAGGGTAGTTCACTTATGGTTTGGTTAAAGGAAGATTCTGATATTTGTAGGGTAAAACAAGACATTGATTAGTTTCACTTTTGTTAGATTTAGAATTGCTTGGTATTTAGATTGAATAGAAGGCTTTTAAAATGTTATGTCCTTTATGGTCAAGATAGATGTTTTGATGATTAGGTGTTTAGTTAATGATAGATAACATTGGATGATTTCTTTGGATTAGGAATAGAAGTACATTTGATAACTTAGAATTGTTTCCATTGATTAATTAGACAAGATATGATTAATTTTAAGATAATCATTAGGATTCAATTTATAAGAGTAAGTTGATGTTTTATTCTTAGAATAACATTTAGGTAGAAGTTAGAATCTTACCAACACATATAGTGTAGCAACTCTATGTTTACTTACCCTGGTTTGACAATTTAGTGTTTTCAGGTAATTAAAATCATTAATACAAAATCCTGACATCCCCAACCCACAGAACAAAGGACAGAGAAAATATGGATAGTATCAGGACAACTAGTCCAAGCCACAAGAAAAGAAGGACACCAAAAAGACAAAGAAATATACCGATAAGTGGTGAGACTTCCATAAGAGACTTTGGCATAACACTTCTAATTGTCTCTCAAAGCATTCGGGGTGGCCGAAGTGAAAGCCTATGAATCATATGTGGATTCTGACTCTGAGCCAAAATAAAAAAGGGGAAGACGGATCATTGACGCAGAACCCATTGCCACCATTTCTACCACCAATATCCACCCAGGTGAACTAGACGAGCCAGAAGGAGGAGAGAGCCTCTTCCATTCATAGATGTGGGTAAAAGGCACCTCGTTGCACTTCATCATTGATAGTGGTAGGCAGAATAAAATCATCTCAACAGGGGTCGTCAAGCAGCTGGCCCTTTTGACAATGTCACACCCACAACCCTACACCATTGGATGGCTCCGCCAAGGAAGTAATCTTCGCATTAGCCAACAGTACCGACTTTCGTATGGCATCAATCCCTTCAAATATGAGGTATTGTGTGATGTTTCTCCTCTCAAAGTTTGTGATGTTATTTTTGGCCAACATTATTTATGGAAACTTCATGCTATATATGAGTCTAGGCCTTGTAGTGTTATTATTACTTTGAATAGGAAATTGTACAGGATACCCAAGGCAGTCCCACCTAGTGCTATTTCCCTGATCTCTATTAAGAAATGTGGGAAGGTCATCTCTCAGATGGGAAATTTTATCTTCTTCATGATTTTCTCTTAGAATAAGTGAAATATCACAGCCACATCCAAGGTCTCTGTGGCCGACCTCTCAACATAGAAGAGGCAAGTATATAAGGTTGTGGAAGAATACTTGGATAACTTCTCCTCACCTACCGGAGTACCTCTGCACTACCAGGTCAAGAACCCCATCAATCTAACCCCCAATTCATCATTGTCCAATGGGACAGTCTATCGATGCTTTCTATTATAGAATGAGGAGATCAAGCGATAAATCCAAGAACTGCTCCATAAGGGGCACATCCGTCCCAGCTCATCACCTTGCGGGAGCCCAATCGTGCTGGTATAGAAGAAAGATGGAACCTGGCAACTCTGCATTTATTACTGAGCTCTGAATAAAATCACAATAAGAAACTGGTACCTGATTCCCTGAATTGATGACCTCCTTGATCAATTCATGGGGGCCAAATAATTCATTAAGATTGATTTGAACTCTGGCTACCACCAGGTCCCGATAGAAAAAATAGATGTATGGAAGACCACCTTCAAGTCAAAGTAAGGCCTTTTTGAATGGTTGGTCATGCCCTTTGGTTTGACAAATGCTCCAGCCATCTTCATGAGGATGATGGATGATATCCTGTGAACATTCACCAATACTTTTGTAGTGGTGTATATGGATGACATTCTCATTTACAACAAGACTTGGGCCGAATACTTCCAACATATTCAACAGGTTTTTCACACCCTACGACAACACAAGCTATACACCAACTTGGAAAAATGCTCCTTCAACATGGACATGGTACATTACCTAGGCTACATAATTGATCAACATGGCATAGATGTGGATCTAGCCAATATCCAAGTCATCCGTGACAAGCCAGCCCCAACCACACTCACTAAGCTTCAAAGATTCATAGGCCTTGCCAATTTCTACTATAGGTTCATGTTGGGATTCTCTCATATTGCATGGGCCCTCAACCAAATAACCAGGGGTGGTGGTAAGGTGAAATTTGCATGGGGACTATCCCAACAACAAGAGTTTGATGATTTGAAGCAATGCTTCTACTCATCCCCGATACTTTCACTACCAGGCCTGTAACATCCCTTTGAGATCGAGATAGATTCTTCAAACTATGTTGTGGGAACCATTCTCACTTAGCACATCCACCCTGTAGCTTATCATAGTGAGACACTATCTGATGTTGTCCGTAAGTACCCTACTTACAACAAAGAAATTTACTCCATTGTGAAATCCTACCACTAGTGCAGACATTACATTCTTTGGAAGGAGACAGTCATCCACACTGATCATAAGCCACTGCAATTCATGCAAACACAAGAAAAATTGTAGAATTACCACCATGAAAAGTGGTCCACATACTTGCAACAATTCCACCTCAACATCAAGTATAAAACAGGAAGCACCAATTGCGTCGATGATTGCCTCAGCAGACATCTAGTCATGACACTCACCACGGTGTTAGAATCTTGTGGACATGATACCTCTAGATGGCCCCAACTCTATGAGACAAACCTGGACTTCGCCACCACCTACCAAATGTTGGGTGCAAACATAGTTGTCGATAATTTCCATCTTCAAGATGGGTTGTTATGTCATCTGGGCCATATCTTTGTTCCATCAAGCGAGCGAGCGAAGCTAACATGGGAATCCCACTACAGTCAGGTGGAAGGACACTTCGGCATCGAAAAGATAGTGTCAATGCTACAGAAACATTTCTACTGGCCAAAACTTCGACAAGAGGTCATCAAGTATATTGTGTCCTACACTACCTATGTTATTGTCAAATTGACCACTAAGAAACATGGCCTATATACCCCTCTTCCTACTCCTGACAAGCCATGGGAATCTATCTCAATGGACTACATGCGAGGCCTCCCATCCACCAAGTGGGGAAATTACTGTGTTTTTGTGGTTGTTGATCGCTTTTCTAAGATGGAAATTATGGTTTCCTGCAAGAAGAGAATAACAACAGAGGCCACTGTCAACCTCTTCTTTGAACAAGTCTGGGTACATTTTGGACTCCCACAAACCATTGTCTCATATCGGGACAATTGATTTCTCAACACATTCTAGTCAAGCCTCTCGTCACTGCTAGATACCAAGCTCACCAAATCCACAACCTTCCACCCCCAGATAGATGGCCAAACTGAGGTCGTAAATCAAATGATTGTGCATATCCTTCACATGTATAATTCAAAGAACCCTCACACATGGGATGAGATCCTTCCCTATGTCCAACATAGCTACAACTGAGCCCTGCATAGCTCAACTGACCACAACTCCTTTCAGGTGGGGTTGGGATTCCAACCATTGGGTCCCATAGATGTTTCACTTCCCCTTGCGGTCACCTCAACCGACTCATCTCCTGCTCCAACTAAAGCTGACAAAGCCACTCGGCTCATTGATTGGATCCAACACATCCGCCAAAGGGTTCAGGATATCCTACAGAAGTCCAATGACAAGTACAAACAATTCCATGATGAACAGCAGGTGCCACATAAGTTTCAGGTGGGCGACAAAGTTTGGTTTCACTTGCAGAAAGAATGCCTTACAGGACCCCATCGGAAGCTTCACCCACTCTGTTATGGGTTGTACACCATCACCAAGGTTCTGGGGGATAATTCTTTTGAGCTTAACATTCCTCCTTTCCTTGGCCTGCACCTAGTGTTCAATGTGGATCTCCTTTTCCCTTATTTCCCACCATTATTGGACACCTTAGAAGTAACAGAACAACTAACACTAACAAAGCTCAACCCC
The DNA here is from genome assembly GCA_010110895.2 of Picea sitchensis. Taxonomy (NCBI): domain Eukaryota; kingdom Viridiplantae; phylum Streptophyta; class Pinopsida; order Pinales; family Pinaceae; genus Picea; species Picea sitchensis. Next base: position 145,248 of record SNQJ01S0053508.1, on the reverse strand, counting down.
GACTGCATACAAAAGGCATACAATGATTAGATTGTGGAAACACAAATCAAGGTCACTCGACAACAAAGGATCTAGATTTATTGAGTCGTCAAAGTAGGGAAACTCCTGCACCAAGGCAAGTGACTCACCCGGGGCCAAATTCAACAGAAATTTCCTCATCTGATGACGAACCTCAATGCAATGGAGACCATTTCTTCCTAAGGAGGGAGGATTGATCCAGGGGTATATCGGTGGCCACCCACCTTTTCCAACTAGCTCAAAACTGTTTTCTGGCAATTTTGGTAATTTACTATTTTTAGCAGTTTTCACTTTTGGAGCCGTTTTGAGGCCATAAACGATGTTTTTTTGGGAAAACAGGTATGAAATATGCAAGTTCCTTTCATATTGAGCCTAAAATGAATGTCCTCAATGATACCTTTCCAACGGGCTATCATACACCTAAAATGGAGATCGTATGCAAAAGTTACAACCCCGAGAAGTTGATGTACTAACTTATCCAAACGGGGCCCACATGACTTTTGATGCTTCATCTCCTAGGGTTAGGTTTTCGGATGTCTAGGGTTTTTGGAATTCCCACTTATGGTAAAAATTCCTTCAAAGCCTCATTGTAATCATCTTATTGCGAATGAGCGCAACCGTCACATCTATTCTCAGAGATAAGCTGCCACCATTCTAGCAAGCTTGTTTCCGATGCTTTTTACAGTTTCATCTTATTTCATTATTGAATAGAAAACTAGTTTTACTATATCTTTGTTATTCTGTTTTAAGCACCTGTTAATAATCTGTATTCATTTTGTTATGCTCATAAAATCCAGATCACATAAGTTTCAGGTGGGTGACAAAATTCAGTTGCACTTGTAGAAAGAACGCCTTACAGGACCCCATCAGAAGATTTGACCACTCTGTTATGGGTTGTACACCATCACCAAGGTTGTGGGTGATAATTCTTTTGAGCTCAACATTTTTCCTTTCCTTGGACTGGACCCAGTGTTCAACGTGGATATCCTTCGACCTTATTTCCAACCATTATTGGACACCTCAGAGGTAGCATAATAGATGACACCAATAAAGCTCAACCCCGAATGCATACAATAGGAATCCAATAATCAGATTGTGGAAAAATAGGTCAAGGTCACTCGCGAGAAAATAATCCAGCTTTATCGAGTTGTCAAAGCAGGGCAACTCCTGCACCAAGTCAAATGGCTCACCCAGGGCCAAATTCAAGAGAATTTCCTCATCTGATGGGGGAACTCAATGCAATGGAGACCATTTCTTCCCAAAGGGGGGAGGATTGATACATATGAATTTTGGTGGCCTCCCACCTATTCCAACTAGCTCATTTTGGCAGTTTTCCAGTTTGGCAGTTTTTTCCTAGTTTTTCGAGTCCCATATTTCCGGGGCCGTTTTGAGGCCCTAAACAACATTTTTAGGGCTCACCACAATCTAAATATAAATGCACTCAAAGTCTGATAACAACATGTGTATTCCTTGTATAGACCTTTCCAATGGGCTATCATGTGCCTAAAATAGAGATCGTATGCAAAAGGTATGACCCCGGGAAGTTGATGTACTAACTTACCCAAATAGGGCCCACATGGATTTTAGCGCTTCATCTCCTAGTGTTAGGTTTTTGGATGTCTATGGTTTTTGACATTCCTGTTTATTGTAAAAAATCCTTCAGATGTTCATTGTAATCACCTTCTAGTGAATGAGCGCAGACGTCACATCTCTTCTCAGAGAGAATCCGCCACCATTCTAGCAAGCTTGTTTTCCACTGCATCTTACATTTTCAGCTTATTTCCTTATTGAATATAAACCAGTTTTACTCTATATATGCTATTCTTTGTTAATCATATTTTGATAATAATCTATATTCATTTTTTTATTCTCATAAAATCCGGATCACCAACCCTAGGAAGCACCAACTCCCTTATTTTCACACTTTACTTAGAAAAGGATATGAATCCTTCCTTGATCCTCCCTTCCACCCACACTACATAAGTATATTCAGTTTTCCTTCTTGGATTTTGCTTCTTCTTTTGATATTCTGATATGGACTACAGAGACACTTTCTTCTTGCCATATATTTTTGTCTATATAATATTCCAACTGGTGTAATATTTGAAGCATTATGTCCCTTTGTTTGAACCATTGCACCTCTTCATTTAAATTAACAATAATAACTTCTATTATTATTATTAATAATATTTTGTTAAATACTTCAAATCCCTTGCAAATTGTTTCAACATTTTAACCCATCATTGATTATTTTACTTGTTCTGGATTTGAATATCTACAAAAAGGCACTTCCTTCCAACCATTCTTTTCAAATGACCGTGGGATCATTACTACATACTTAATATCCATTTGTGCTTCCTCTATTATTATTGATACAATATATTGAAAGGGATAATTTGTCATCATATATATGTTGACCAACCTTTTAAGGGTCGATCACAGTCATGGATTGATTTAAATATTTCGATTCCACACTTTCATTGCATCGTCAGTTCTCAATAGATTTGAATCAAGATATTACTTTGCTATATGGTTCATTTTCCTGTACCTGAAATGGATAGGTTCTAGATTGTGACTCCTCTTTTTTTTCATATGACTAAACTTCTATGAACAACAACTAAATACATAAGGTGCATGGCTTGTTTTATGTTTTATCCCACGGGCACTTCATTTCACCAAGTGACCTTTTATCGTGACTAGGTGTTAACCCAGTTGGCCCTTTATCTCATCACCACTTTACATATGACCTTGACGTGTGACTGAGGGTGGTGTCTAAGTGCGAAACCAAGTGAGCACTTAATCGCTTATCAAGATCGACGGTCATGTTTTATTTGCAGGTTAAGATGGATGGTTCTCATTTACTTCAAGACTTGATCGTTTCAGGACTCTAGCCTTTGTAGTCTTCCAACTCCCCAGAAGCAAATTCCGTCAGAGTGTGTATCAACACTTCCCTTCTTAATAAGATTCACATGTCGAGGATCTAGGAATATAGGCTTAGGTGAAGAATAGCTCTCACTTTTTGGGTATTCGATTATTCATGACTCTGATACTCCGGGTTACTCAAAATCTAAAGTAGTTTAATCGCTTCAAAGGTTTACCTACCAAATAATTCATAAAGTTGCGGTCACTAATTTTTGTGATTTGTTTAGTACTCCTTATGATATCCTTCCACTTTACTCGATCTAATGATCGAGAATGCTCTTGAAGTAGATCAACATTTAACGTTAATTCACTACTTCACCCTTTATAACTTTTAGTTGTTTGGGATTCCTCATAATATTGAAGTGGTCAATGTCGTGTTGACTATTCCTTCCCATGTATGATAGGGCGATCTAGAAATATTAGATCAAATATCAATGTTCTTTCATGACTTTGGCCTTTGGTTCTCTGGTTATTTCTACTGGTAGGAGAATATGGTTATCCTCAGAGGCTATAGTCATGGATTGACATGTTTTGATGAAATCACCTATGATGATGTGGACCCCTTGGTGAGTGTGCCACATGTCAACTTGATTTGTGATTTTTACACTCCTTATGTGCCACATCGACCTTGAAACATTTCACTATTTGATTGGGCCATGTGTCATAAATTGTTGACATGGTCCTGATGACTAGGATTTTGACATTTCATTACTTCATAGCTTCAGGCATTTTGACACTTTTATACCATCCTTAAATCATTGCCAAAGTGTCGAATAGATCTATCACCGTAGATATTTCCTTGTCTTGATCAAACGACCTTTGTTTACTCTGGGACTTTGTGCCTTTGGCCCCACTTATCCTATCCTTCCACTACACTTGATCAACAGTTGATAGGATTTCCCTTCTATTCCTCTGATCTGATGATCAATGAGAGTTCGTTAATTTGGGATTCGACCTTTAGGTATTCCTACATGATTCAGACTTATTTTTGCTGGAGTGTCAGCGTCGGAGTTGACTAGTTGATCCAACGGGTGAGACCTCACCTATAGGGACCTTATATCGATGTTTTGCATGAGTTCATTTACTCCGGGACTCCAGGATATTGTGGCTTACCCTGTCCTTTCACTAAAATCGATCGGATGGTTGAGAATTCACTTGAAGACCCTCCTTGATCTAATGGATGGAGGGATTTCATGACTTCGTGATCCTTCCTTGTTTTCAATGTTTTCCAAAGTGTCAAAGTTATGAAGTCCTACTGGTATTGATCTATGGTTGAGTATTATTTATCCCAATCTGATGTTTGGGATTTAATGTATCCCAGCCTTTGGATCCATCTCGATCTGATGGTCCTATATTGTCCTAAAAAATTCATCAACGAACATGATTCCTCCTAACGCCTTTGGATTTATACTTGGATTCCAATTGAAACAATATCATGGATCTGTGCCCTTGGTCATCGATCGACGATTTTCATATATTCTGACTGTAACATATTTTCCTCAAATTTCTGAGGTTGTTCTCCATCTTATCTGTTGGGAATTTGATCCCAATAGAACTTCCTTAAGGAACTCCTTTTTCTAAGATTTCCTTCAACCTTTCCAAAGGTATTAATGTTGCATGCTCTGATATCGTGTAACCTAATACACTACCTCTCCTGAGATTTAGGTTTATGTTGGATTCCTCTACACCTCACATTATGTATTCTACGCAACCTACTGCATTATTTATCATGAGATTTAGGATCTCACAGACATATAATGACATTACCATATTGATATTGTTGACATCTGCCAACACCATAATACTATTTCCAACATTGATCATATTTTCCTTCTTTGAGATCAATGCCAACACCATAACACCATGTCCAACAATTTGGCAATCAATAGTAGATGGGTATAAAACACCAACCACTCCCCTAGCCGATAGAGATGGAAATAAAATCATCGAAAACAACTCAAAGGCTAAAGATACTATTATGAGTAGTTTATTTGATTCAGTATTTGTCAAGTTATGCATTTTGACATTGCAAAGGATCTTTGGGATAAAATTCAAAATATTTATGAAAGTGATGCCAAATTTAAGGGAGCCAAGCTTCAAATTTTCATAGCTAATTTTGAACCGTTGAAGATGAAGGAAAATGAAGACATTGCACACTAACTTCTATGAGTTGACGAAATAGTTAAAAATATTAAGGGATTGGGAGTAGAAGTTGATCACTCAGTAGTTGTTCAAAAGGTACTGAGGTCTCTTCCTATGATATTTGATCCTAAAATATCATCCCTAGAATAAAGAGTAGATCTCGGTACACTGAGAATGGACAAGCTACATGGAATATTTACAGCCTATGAGATGAGAACATAATATGAGAACCCAATGAAAAAGGAAGCATATTTCAAGGAATCCAATAATACAAAGAAGAAGACCAATAAAAATTCAAAACAAGGTTGCAGATGTAGTGATGATTCCAGCGAACATGAAGAAATGGCTAACTTCATAAGGAAATTAAAGAAAGGAACTGACAAGTATAAAGGTATGCTTCCATTGAAATGTTTTAATTGTGGTGGTATTGGTCATTTTTCTTATAAATGTCCTCATAAGAATAAAGAAAGTGATGAAGAAGAAGTTTCTAAAAGGGAAAAGAAATGTCAGGAAATGAAAGGCACTTCTACACTAATCCTAGATAAAGAGAATAAGAATTTAATCAAGAACGTAAATAAAACAAGAAATCACACAGTACACCAAGATTTTACCTTGGAACCCTTAACTGGGAGAAGCCAACATTCCTTTGTGCATTCTTCCCTCTTGTTGTCTTATTCAATAAGAATAAAATGTTACATGTCTAACCTTAGTCTGCACCTAAGACATAATCAACATCATACCCTCTTTCCTGTGCAAGAATAACCCTATATACAAATCCATCTTACATATGCATGACCAACAACCTATGATTTACCATGAATTAATATTACAACATTATCATTCTCTCATTAGCCTTCACACCCTTAAAACATTCCCCTTTATAGGCTTTACATTAGGAAAACCATAAATATTGGTGCCCAAAAAAGGTTACATATATGTGCATATCATTGGCTACAAATATCGTAAATCCCAGGATTTTGTTACAGTCGGGTTACTAGTCGACTACCAGTCAGAATTCATTCGATCTATAGTCGGTCATCTCAAGCCAGCACATCAACCTCTTTTTGGATGAATTGGCATCGATATCTTTGACTTCGAATTTCCCTGGTTGACTTCCTCGATCCTCAACTTGTTTTCCATCCACCTCGAGCTTCGACTATCAATCAATATACCTCGACTCGAATTTCACTCCAAATAATATAACAATCCAATATTCTCTCACTTGTTGTCTTCTTTTTTGAAACAAGAGATTCCTAAAATTTTGTTCAGAGACCCAGGGAAGCAATTCCCATTGCCTCTCTGCACCAAGAGAAATTCACAACACTCACATACTTGGTCAACGAGTCTTCTATGCTTTCCAGAGTGTCTACTTTCTCTAGTAGCACCTTGTTACTTTCCACCATATCTCTCATAAAATGGTATTGTACATCCATGTGCTTATTCTTTGAATGATAAGCAGGGTTCTTTGCTAGAAATATTTCACTTTAATTGTCGCAACTTACCTTCATAGCTTTCTCCTCAAACCAGATTCCTGAATACAACCTTTGAATACATACTGCTTCCTTTCTTCTATGAATGGCTGCCATGTATTCATCTTATGTTGTTGACAAGGCTACGACCACCTATCACTTACTCATTCATATTATTTCTCCACTGAACATCTTGAAGACATATCCATTGGTCAACCTTTGTCGATCCAAATCTCTAGCCTAGACAATGTTGACAAATCCATGTACATTTACTTTACCACTGTCACCTCCAGGTCTTCCTTGATAGCGTATAGCATAGTCCTTCATTCCACATAAATACCTGAATACTCTCTTTACATCTATCGAGTGCTCCTTTCTAGGTGTCGACATGTACCTTCTCAACACTCCCACTGCATGTGAAATTTCTGTTTGAGTGCATACCATCACATACATTATACTACCAACAACACTTTCATAGGGAACACGTTCCATGTCCTATATCTCTTCATGTGTATTTGGAAATATTTCAACAGTAAGCCTTGATCCCATTTGAATTGGCACCTTCTCCAGTTTGAAATCCTACATGTTGAATCATTTCATAACTCTTTCAATATACTTCTTCTGATTTAACTAGATATTTATAGCATCTTGATCTCTCTTAATCTCCATTCCTAGAATGAAGTTAGTTGCACCAAGATCCTTCATGTTGAAATTGAAGGATAAATTCTTATTCACCTCCTTTATTGTGTCCATGTTGTTTCTAATCAACAACATGTCATCAAAATACAAATATACATATATGAAATGCCCAACTTCCTCATTGGAATATATGTAGTGATCAACTTTGATTCTCACAAATCCCAAAATAACGATGTAAGTGTCAAAATTATGGTATCACATCCTTGGCGATTTCTTTATACCATAAAGGGATATTTTGAGTTTGAACACCAACTCTTGTTTCCCCTTTACTACAAATCCTTTAGGTTGTTTCTTGTATTTCTTCTTCCAGGTCCCCACATAGGAACATTTTATTCACATCCATATGTTCTATCTCTATATTGAATGTTCTATCTAGAGACATTAGTACTCTAATGGAAGTTAATTTTTCAACAGGGGAAAAAATATCACCAAAGTCAACTCCCTCGACTTGGGAATAACCTTTCGCTACTAGTCGAGGTTTGAACTTCTCAACTTGTCCTGCGACATTCATCTTCTTATTGAATACCCACTTGCTACAAATGAGATTCCTTCCACTAGGTACCATGACTAAATCCCATGCCTCATTATTGTACAAGGATTCAATGTCTTCGACCATGGCATCCTTCTAGAGTTTACCCTCTTCTAAGTTGACTGCCTCATCTAATGACTTGGGATCATCGTCGATGGAAGTTAGCACAAATGCAGAATGGATGTTGGGTGGACTATACCTCTCAACTAGTTTTCTTATTCTTTCTGACCTCCTTACCACCGGAGTCAGTTTCTCCACCTTTTCCTCAAATTCAATCGACTCATCTAAATCATCTTCTTCATTCCTTAGTTCAAACTGCACCATATCAGGATTATTCTCGGTCTAAAAAACTTCCCCATGCTCAGATTTGCCTCTGACTTCTCTGAATACCGCATCTCAACTGTACATTTTTCTCCTTGATGCAGGATCCCAAAGTTTATATCCTCTCATCCCTTCTTTATATTTGATGAAAATATATTTGAATTCCTTCTTGTACAAATTGCTCCTTTTCTCCTTGGGAACATGCACAAATGCATCACAACCAAATACTTTGAGATGTGCCACCAAAGGATTCTTACCATACCATAACTCATTTAGATTCATGTCAACTAGTGCCTATGAAGGAGACATATTTACCAAATATCTTGCAATTTCAACTGCCTCCACCTAGAATTCTTGTGCGAGCCCAACACCACTAAGCATGCTCCTTGCCTTATCCATCAACATTTTTTTCATTCTCTAAGAAAATCCATTTTTCTGTGGGGTATATGGTGTGGTATTTTGGTGTTCTATTCCACACTACTTACAAAACACATCAAATTCCTTTCCATAGAATTCACTACCATTTCTAGTCCTCAACACTTTAATCTTCTTCTTTGTCTAGTTTTCCACAAGATATTTAAACTCCTTAAATCTCTCAAAAATATCTAATTTATTCCTAAAGAAATATATCCATGTCTTTCTAAAAAAATAATTTATGAAGGAGACATAATACAGGGATCCACCAAGTGAATGCACTATAACCGAGCCAAACACATCAGTATGCACCAGTTATAGAATCCCATTTTCCCTTGTCGCTCCATATGGTAACTTCACCCGATTTATTTTTCCATATATGCAATGTTCACAAAATTCATCTTCTAAACCACATTCAGGAAAAACTTTGATCATACCTTTTCTTTTCATAGCTCAATTGTTTTTTCTCCAATGTATCCCATCCTCTTCTGCCATAGCCTGTTCGAGTCAAATCAACATGTCTTGTTGATTCAGTTTGAACTGACTTGGCTCGAGTCGATTCAAGTTGTGTCGACATAGATTTGGGTCGAATTGTATTTGAGACGAGTCTAGGGGAAGTGATGTTGTTGCATCTAGTCGAGTCAACATTCCATAACATCTTGTACAAGGTACCAATCCGAACTCCTCTCATTAATACCATCACACCTCTAACCATATTGCACGAATCCTTCTGAAACAAAGTATGCACACCTGCATCACTCATCTTGTTGATATATATTAGGTTTCTTTCCAAACTTGGAATGTGTAGCACACATGGAAGGCTTATTTTCCTCCCATCCTATAGTGACATTCAGAATCTTCCCCATCTAACAATTCTCATTGTCGGGTCGTACCCAAGATCACATCACCCCCATCATATTGTTCATATTCACAGAACCATTCATTATGTGGTGTCATATGATAGGATGCTCCTGAGTCGATCAACCAAAGATCTTGATCCCACTATGTATTGGTCAACGCCAGGTACACATCACCTCCCTTGTCTGAGGGTGTATTTCTCTCAGTTACTACTTCTCATTAGATCCATCACTGACCTTTGTTTCCTTTTATGTACAATTCTTTTTTTAATTCCCAACTTTACCCCATTTMCAACATCTTTGTGTCGATTGAACCAGGGATTTAGATACACCMTTTAACTTGAACTTTCTACTGGAAAATATTCCTTTATATCTGTCTATCAGTTGACCTCTCACTGCCAAAGAATCTTTGGTTAATCATTCCATGTTCTTCCTTCTCATTTCTTCCGACAATAGAGAAGTAACCACGTCCTCTAGCGCTAGTGTGGTTGTATTACTCCCAATATACACAACTAAGCTATTGCAAGAGTATGGTAAATAACATAATAGGTTGATACATTTCCCGTCATCAGTGATCTTAATATATGMAGATGATAAGTGGATTAACATGGTGTTAAATGAATTTAAATGCTCAGTCACTGAACTGCCATCACTCATCCTCAGAAAATATAGTTTCTTTCTGAGAAACAACTTATTTACTAGATATTTTGACTAGTATAAGCTTCCCAKCTTGTCCCACAGTTTCTTGGTCKAATCTTCACCCAAGACATTCAACAACACCGAATCTGCAAGACAATGTCGAATCATACTTCTTGCTCTTGTTTTGAGTTTCTCCCATTCTTCCATCAACATTCCTATTGATTGGGTACCTAGACATACTGTTGTCTATTGTTCTCGATTCATAAAAATATCTTCCATTTTAATATTCCAAAGATTAAAATTATGGCCATTGAATTTTTATATCTCTATTATGGAACTGCTCGCCATTCTTTACCATGACTGTTAACAAAATTTATGACTTACAACTCTTATTGTACCTGGGGTTTAGTTCTCATATTAAATATTGGAAAATCAAGATCTGATATACTCACCAAAGCATAGAGCCACTCTGAACACTCACTTATCATGGAAAACCTAAGATCTCATACCACATGTCAGGAAATGCAGGGCACTTCCACACTAATCCTAACAGAAGAGAAGGATAATTTAATCAAGAATGTAAATGAAACAAGAAATCATACAATACACCGATATTTTACCCTAGAACACTTAATTTGTAGAAACCAAAATTCCTTTGAGATTTCTTCTCTCTTGTTGTCTTATTCAATAATAATAAAAGGTTACATGTCTAACCTTGGTCCACACCTAAGACATAATAAACACGATACCCTCTTTCATGTGAAATAACAACCTTGTATCCAAATCCGTCTTACATATGCATAACCAACAACATACGATTTACGATGATTTAGCATTACAACATTAGAATTCTCACATTAGACTTTATGGACTTACAACATGACCATTTATAGGATTCGCATCAGGAAAACCCCTAAATATTGGCTCACGAAAATGGTTAGAGATATGTGCATATCATTGGCTGCAAATCCCTCAAATCTCAAGATTTTGTTACAATCGAGTTACTAGTCAACTACCAGTCGGCCTTCATTTGGTCTCTAGTTGGTCATCTCATGTCTGTACTTCAACCTCTTGTTGGTTGAATTTTCATTGATATCTTTGACTTCAACTTTTCCTAGTCGACTTTCTCGACCTTTGAATTTTTGTCGATCCACCTTGACCTTTGACCATCAATCAATCTACCTTGAATCGAATTTCACTGCAAATAACATAAAAACCCAATAAAAAATATCAAAAGGGAAGCAAGAGAAGAAACAAAAGGAAATTATTCAAGAAATGTTTCTACTAAAAGGAGGAAAGTTCCGCATCATATTAGGAGGATAATGGCAGTGACAATGATTTAGATAGAGTACTCTTCATGGAAGTAGAATATGATTTCGAAGAAGAAGGTGAGGTCGATCTCAAAGAAGAGATAATCAGTGCATTAGAAGAACTTAGGAAGGAAAGGAAGAAAAACAAGTCACTCAAGGAAGAGTTAAAAATGAAAGAGGGATCTCGGAATTCCAATTCTAAAGAACTAGAGAAGATGATCATGAGTCTAAAAATTAAAATAGAAGAAGACAAAATATTTGAGGCAATTCTTAGAAGTTGGTTAGAAGAGAAGGAGAAAATGATTGGAAGCTTTGAAGAAGAAATATTCTCTTTGAGAAAGATCTTCAAAAGAAATATGCACAGTAGAAGAGCACTAGAATATTGGATCAAATCTTCAACAGTTAAAGACCATCCAATGATAGATTTGGATTATGATACAATCAAGTACAAAATGAGAAAGTATGGAGCTCCAAGACAACCAAACAAGAAACATGAAAAAACATCTATGCGGAGATTGTCATATATTATATCAAGAAGGAAAAATGCAAGCCCCCAAAAAAGAACATTCCATAAATAAAGAAGTCTCAAGAAGAAAAATTCAGAAGGAATGCATCACAAAGAAGATCATCTATTCCCAGGTATCAAAGATTCTTTTATTTTCATTGTTTTAATTGTGCTAATTTTGGACATAAAGATGTAAAATATAGAGCTTATGCCAAGAACAAAATAAACTATGCAGGGTACTTAAATAACAATTATCTCAGAAGATATTATGAATCATACACTAGAAACCAAAATGGTTTTGGTTCATTGAGAAATGAAGTAGAATGCTACAAACGTAACAAATTTGGTCACATAGCAAAGAATTGTTGTTTGATTATTCCACCCATGGAATCAAATCATAACATTAACAGTCAAATATTGGAACCACATGAGATATGGAAAAGAAATCAGAATCAATGCTCGCTTGCTCTACAAACCAAACACAGGAAACATGATTGGTATGTTTACATTGGTTGTTCAAATCATATGACAAGTGATAGAAAAAAGTTTCTAACTATGAAGAAAGAAAGAGATGAATCAATTTCATTTGAAAATAATCATTCAACCAAAATTATAGGTAGAGGCACAGTTAATCTTGGAAGCAAAGATGCAATAGAAGAAAATGTTCTATTGGTCGAATATATGAAACAAAATTTGTTGAGTGTAAGTCAAATGTGCGATCAAGGACATAAACTTCAGTTCGACTCAGATAAATGTGAAATTAAGAAAGAAGGATCAAGCAGGTTAGTGACAACAATGATAAGGACTCTGAACAACATATATGTTTTGAATAAAATTGGAAAAGAAAGTTGTTTTTAGGGAAGGAAAATGAAAGTTATCTCTGGAACAAAAGAATGGGTCACATGCACTTTGACAATCTTGTCAAAATTAACAGAAAGGAAGGAGTAAAAGAAATTATTGAAATTTCAAAACTAGTGAATACTCTATGTAATCATTGTCTACACGGAAAACATACCAGAACCAAGTTCAAATCAAAGGAGTAATAAATGAAAAAAACATTGGATATTGTACATACAGATCTATGTGGACCAATGAGAAAAAAAGGGACTAAATGGTGAACAATACTTCATGCTACTGATTGATGACTACACAAGAATGACTACAATTTGTTTTCCCATGAAGAAGTCAGAGGCATTTAAACACTTCAAGATATACAAAGAGATGGTTGAAATAGAGACATACCTGAAAATAAAATGTTTGAGATCAAACAATGGTGGATATTTTACATCTAAATAATTCATGGATTTTTGTGGCAACCATGGGATAAAAAGGAAATTCTCAGTAACCAGGACACATCAACAAAATGAATTTACTGAAAGAAAGAACATGACAGTACATGAAATGGACATAACCATGTTGAAATATTGCAAGTTAGGTGACATATTTTGGGCATTGGAAGTACATACAATAGTTCATATCTTGAACAGAGGAATGATCAAAATAAACAATGATAAGACTCCCTATGAGCTATGGAAAGGAGGACCGGAAAATGTGAAGAATTTTAGAGTATTTGGAAGCAAGTGCTATATCAAAAGACAAGATAGCAGGATTGAAAAATTTGACTCCTGAGTTGACAAAGGAATGTTTTTTGGGTACTCAAGAAAAAGAAAGGCATACAAGTGTTTCAATATGAGACTCAATAGAATAGTGGAAAGAATCAATGTATAGATTGATGAGACAAGTGTACAAAATCCAAAAGAAGAAATCAAAGACTCAACAAAGAAGGAAGGAAAAGAGGATTTGAAGGAGGAAGTAGAAGAAGCAGAAGAAGAAGAAGAAGAAGAAGAGAATCCATAAGCAAAGAAAGAGGAATGTGACCAATAAAATATTCAAATATCTCCCAAAAATCCCAATCGGTGAGTGCAAAAAAATCATCCATCACAAAAGATCATTGGGAATAAATATTCAGGAGTTGAAACCCGAAGAAAATTATGATCACCAGAACAAATACATCTAGCATTGTTGTCGACGATTGAACCCAATAGTTTTGAAGAATCCAACATTGATGAACACTGGATCAAAGCTATGGAAGAAGAAATGGATCAGATAAAGAAGAATGAAAAATGGGAACTTGTTCCGAGGCCTAAAGATAAGAATGTGATTGACACAAAATGGGTATTTAGAATCAATCTGAACAAGGATGGACAGGTAACCAGGAATAAAGAAATGTTAGTGTGTAAGGGATATGCTTAGGTTGAAGTAATAGATTTTGAATAAAAAATTTCCCCAGTTTGTAGAATGGAAGTAGTCAGATTGATATTGGCTTATGCATGTTTTAAAAAAATCAAAGTATATCAAATGGATGTGAAATATTCCTTCCTAAATTGAGAATTAGAAGAACAAGACTACATCGAACAACAAGAAGGGTTTCTACTATCAAAAAAGGAATATTATGTTTGCAGATTAAAGAAGGAACTCTATGGACTCAAACAAGCCCCCATAACATGGTATTCAAAATTGGAAAGGTATCTACAACAACAAGGGTTCAGGAAAGGAAAGACAAAAAACAATCTCTACATAAAGGTAAATCAAGATAGTATGTTGATAATTGAAGTTTATGTTGATGGCGTTATTTTTAGAAGTGATGATGACAGGATGAGTTAGAAATTTGCTAAAGACATGCAGAATGAATTTGAAATGGCATTACTTGGTGAATTTTCTTTCCTTTTGGGACTCCACATATGTCAGCAAAATACAGGTATTTTCATCTCCCAGACCAAGTATATCAAAGAAATGTTAAATAAGTTTGGAATGGTAGATTGAAAGCCTGTAAGTACTCCCATGAAGACCAATTTAAAATTGAGAAAAGATAATATATCCAAGGATGCATATCAGAGACTCTACATATCGATGATTGAAAATTTACTCTATGTGATAGAATAGAGACCAAATGTGATGCAAGCAATTGGATAGGTGGAAAGATTTCAAGAAACATTGAAGGAAACACATGTTATGGAAGTAAAGAGAATATTCATATATCTCACAAGAAACAAAATACTATGGATTATGGTATCCAAAAGGGAATGATCTATCTATAATTGCATACATAGATGTAGATTGGGAAGGAAGTTTATACGATAGAAGAAGTACAAGTGGATTATCCTTCTACTTGGGTGATTGTCTGGCATCTTGGTTGAGAAATAAACAATCTTCAATATCATTTTCCACAGTAGAAGTAGAGTATATTGCAACAACAACATGTTGTACATAGGTTCTCTAGATGAATCAAACTTTGTAAGGCATACAAGTGGAATATGATGATCCTATTCCGATATTCTATGATAATACCAGTGCTATAAGTATATCTAAGAATTTAGTGATGCATTCCAAGACGAAACACATTCCAATCAAGTTTGACTTTTTACGGGAACATGTTACATAGAAGAACATCAAGGTTGAGTATGTTGGGACAAAATAAAAGATTGCAGATATCTTGACCAAACCTCTTCCGAGGGAGACTTTTGATTATATCCGATAGAATCTTGGAGTAGTTTCATCCCCATAGTACACGAGAAATCACCATGAAAAAGAGGCTTACAGATAGGGGGAGGAGCCCCAAGAAAAATTCATCCTTTTCCATTGATTTCAAAGGGGGAGAGAAAAACATAGGCATGGAAAGGAAAAGAACATGCATGAAGACAGGGGGAGCTAGCATGAGCATGATAAATGTTGTGTCTAAGTGTTTCCATCAATGCCAAAGGGGGATATTGTTGAAAGATTAATTGATTGAAATATTAATTGTTGAAAGATTAATTAATTGTCGAAAGATTGGTTTTCATTGATGTCAACCCTTGAATAGGAAGTTGACAATTGTAAACATTGCTTAACAAGTTTCATGTAAGTTGCATGTCAAAGTAGTTGTAAACAAAATTTGACAGTTGCATGTGAGTTGCATGAGAGTTGCATGTCATCATGATTTACATGTCAGTTGCATTTCATCATGAGATCCTCTGAGATCCTCATTAAAAAACTGAATAGTCAAATGGAAAATCACTTCTATGAATCACTTATGAGAATACAAGTTGGACATCTAAGGTAGTGATTCGAAAGTAGAGAAGTCTAGTGACGTAAGAATCTTGGAGGAGACGAGAGTACAGAGAAGAGGTTTCAGAAAAAGATTGTTTGAGTAAATCCATGACTTCCAGGAGGAAAAATGAGGGCATTTGTGGGTTGCAGTGAGGAAAAGCATAGATACCCGCGAGAAGACAGTGCATAGGGTCGCAGACCTGTGAGGAAAATTTGTGAAGGTATAGGATCTAAAACTCATGTCAGCTACACGATTGACGGTATGTCTTCCTATGTGTGTTAGGGTGAGTATTCTGAAGAAATAAGGAAAATGTATTTCTTAGTGATTCATAAGCATTTTATTTGGAGAATTATCTTGTGAATATTGGTATGAGGTGTGTGTGATTGCAATCATGATGAGATATTGATATCAGTAACACCAGGAGAAATATTATAGACAACAACAACAATAGGTTATCAGTGACAAAGGTAGTGATAGATTGGTTTACATTTATATTTCTGGGCAGTTGGGTGGGGCAAGGAAAAGGACTTGTAGCCTCCTTCTAGTTCAAGCCAATAAATTAGGGAGTTGGATCATCCTTCAGGTTGAAGACTGTAAATAGGGGGTTGGAGCCTCCTTCTAGTTGTAGCTAGAGAAATAGGAAGTTGGTGCTTCCAATGAATGTACTCTTTGATAAATAAGAAAATAACTATGTGGTTTTCTCACGCATTGGGTTTCCAAGTAAAATTCTAGTGTATTGTGTTTATGTGTTGTCTATGCATTGAATTATGGTGTTTTGAATTCTCATTCTCATGGTGTTTTGAATCACTTTCCTCTTAATACATTGGTTCAAAAACTAAATTCAATATTTTATGAAATTTAAAATATTGCTTCCAAAAAAGGAACATTGTAATTTGCATGAGTATATTTCAATTAATGCCATAATAAAATATAATCTTATTTATATTTATTTACTTCCTACATTTGATAAAAATTAAAAGTATGACTGGTATAAAATCACAATTTCTTCAACTGCATATTCACAATTTCTTCAACTACATATTTATCTTTCTCCATTTAGTTGTAAATTTGTGATTGAATTTACTTCTATATGACTCTCCTCTTAAAACTATAAGAAAATAAAACATAGGGACATCAAAACTATGGGATTGATGTTTTAAATATTTCAATTGATTTAACCAATTCATTAAAATTATATCAATCAATTATATATTATAGATATATTTTAATTTTTCTATTTATTAAGTATGAAGAAATTTTTATTTTTTTTCCCCTATGCTTAATAATTTTAGAGTAAATATGTATTTATAAATAACTTATAAAAAATATTTGTATAATAATAATAATAATTAAAAAAAATCATAATAACTAAAATCAAAACATATATGAAAAATTACAAAAAAATACTTTAATAAAAAAATAAAATTGTAAATTGTAAAAAAATACATACTATAATCAATAAAATGAAAGCATTCTATCAAGAATATAGCTTGAGTGGGCCTAATGGGTCTTGAGAAATATGCAAGTATGGATAGTGGATGTAGATCTAGTTCTCTTAATTCAAATGGTAATCTGGGTAAATCGTTTTTCCATGATAGTGTGAAGAATGTTCCACCTTCTTTTCATAATTTCATTAAAGAGGCTCCTGCCATAACTACTCCCATAGTAAAATATGTTGCAATCCATGGAGCCTTCTACTGTAGTGATGTTCATGTTTTCCACTTCATTCATATCTGGCTTCATTTAATATATATGTACAAGTGTATTTTAGACTCCTCAAAACTTGAATTAATAGAGGAGGCTTTTATTTTCCCCTTTGCAGAGGGATTTTTCAATGTTGAGTTTCATCTTGCTAAAGATATGGATTTGATTTTAAACATTGGACATTGATTCTATAGAAACTCTAGATTATGTATAAAACCTTGGACCCCTCCCTTCGACCCATTAATTTGTTAAGGTTTAAGCTATTATTAGATTTCTTTTCATTTCAATAGACAACAATATCATAAGATAGGATCACTGATAAATACACAATCATGAGAGACACATCATTTATCCTGGGAAACCCTCAAGGGGAAGAAAACCCAACAAAAAAATCCTTGTTATAGATATCCAATACAATGCTAAGAGATAACTCAAACAAATACAGAAAGTCCTCTCTCAATAATGAGCCTCTCTCTCTCTCTTCTCCAACTACAACTCCAAAAATCGTTTCTCAATGAACAAGTGAGTGTGTGTCTAATTGAGTCGCTAGCCTCCTTATTTATACAATTCTAGCACGTGTGGAAGTGTCTCTTCACTGGTAGGGATGACTTCTCAATCTGGGTGGTTATAACCACCTTTAATATATTCTGGGGCCAACTTCTCATTCTGCTTATTACAATTATATTTTGACCAATCCGCAAATGGGGTTTGGTCCTTTACAATAGACGACATGATCAATCTGCAATGGGGATTGATCTAATGAATAATTCCACAATAATAATTTGAATACACTTTGCAGTTACATTATTTCAACACTCTCCCTTAACAAGAAGGGTATTCTTCAACAACATCAGGCGAGAGAGAGGACAACATCATCAACAACATCATGTGGGTGAGAGGACAACATCATCAATATCATCTTGGAACACTGACTGGCGTATCTATAAATCATCGAAGATTTTTCTCATCGACATCATCGTCATTCTTAAGGAATGAAATCATCATCTGCATAAATATGGATTAGTATAAAACTAATACATCATCAACAGAACGCAAGGCTGGTCAAATCATCACAGCATGAGGCTGGATCATCGTCACAATACTGGACTAAATTTACGTCACATCTATCAAGATGGAAGCACAATACTGGACTATCTTTACATCACAGCTATCAAGCTGGAATCACAGTACTTGTCTTTCTTTTCACCACAACAATAAAGCTAGAAGCACAATACTCATCTTTCTTCTCATCACAGCTATAAAGCTGGAAGCACAATACTTGTCTTTCTTTTCGTCACAGCTATAAAGCTGGAAGCAGGGTACTAGACTGGCTTTACGTCAAAACAATTAATATGGAAGCACAGTGCTATACATATCTCAACACAACAACTAGACTTGATTTACGTCACAATGGTTAGGTTGGAAGCACAATACTAGGCATATCTCAACACAACAACTAGACTAGCTTTATGTCATAGCGGTTAAGATGGAATCACAGTACTAAATATATCTCATCACAACACTACTCCCCCTTTCGAGGAAGGTCCTTTCAAACTATACCAAGCTTATCTCAAAAGTGCTCAAACTTTACATGAGATAGAGGCTTGGTCAACACATCGACAACCTGTTCATCTGTGCTAATGTACTGGAACTTTATGGCTCCTCTCTGCACCATGTCAAAGATGTAATGATATCATATCTCTATGTGCTTCGACTTGTCATGAAATACAATATTCTATGTCATCTTTATGCAGCTCTGGTTGTCACATAAGATCATGGTTGCTTCCATATCTAGGTCAAATAGACCATTCAATAACTTACGAATCCATATAGCTTCACATCTAGCAGAACACACAACAATGTATTATGCTTTCACTATACTGAGAGAAATGTTGGATTTATTCCTACTCTTCCATGAGATCATGGTTGATCCCAAACTAAAACAACATCCTGAAGTTCTCTTCCTGTAAGAGACACTTCCAACCCAATCTAAACCAATGTACCCACTCAATGTGAAATCATGATCTCCATCATAACTGAGACCACAATCTAATGTACCCTTAAGGTACCTCATCACATGTTTTGCAGGAACTAGGTGAACATGTCTGGGTTATACCAGAAACTGACTCAACGTGTTCACAGAAAAACAAATATTTGGTATGGTGTTCGTCAGGTACATCAACGATCCAATGATTTGTCTATATAGCATGGCATCAATCAATTCTGATGAAGTATCGACATGTAGCTTTAGCTCTGTTTCCATGGGTTTATTCATGGACTTGCACTCTAACATGTTGAATCTCTTCAGGATTTTGACTGCATACTTCCCTTAGATAAGGAATATCCTCTCTGGACTCTCCCATACCTCAAGACCTAAAAACTAATGCATTAGGCCAATGTATTTCATCCAAAATTCTGAGGCGAGCCTCTTCTTACATTCGATGATGAGATTTTCTTATCTAGTTAAGAATAAGCCATCCACATACAACAATAATATCACTGGCTCATTGTTCATAACCTTGAATTAGAGGTTAGAATCTTCTTTACTCTTGGTAAATCCCAATCTCATCAAGAAATTGTCTATCTTTCCATACCAAGCTCTAGGAGCTTGCTTCAATCCATAGAAATCCTTCTTCAACTTGCAGACATGAGACTTCTTGTCTTCAACTTCAAATCCTTGAGGTTTCTCTATATAAACTTCTTCTTTGATGACACCATTTAGGAAGGTTGTCTTTACATCCATCTGGTGTAACTTCCACTTCATCTTAGCTACAAGTTCTATGATGGTTCTTATCGAAGTGTATCTGGATACATGAGTGAATGTCTCTTCATAGTCAATGCCTTCCTTTTGAGAAAATCCATGAGTGACAAATATTTCTTTATATTTCTCAATACTTCCATCGACACCATGTTTTATTTTGAAGATCCATTTGGAAGATACCACATCCTTTCTCTTCAGTCTGGGAACTATTTCCCATACATTGTTCTTTATTATGGATTGGTATTCTTCTATCATAGCATCTGCCCATTCTTTATTCTAAATGGCTTCTTCAAAGAAAGTAGGCTCTTTCTCTAGGATATCACACATCAAAGCCATATAACTGGAGAATGGCTTAGGTCTCTTCACCTGTCTCGTGGTTCCTTCAGGAACACCATATTTCTCTCCATCTTGAATAAACTCACTTGCCCAAGAATGATTTCTTTTATGGGAGATCGTCATCTGAGGAGGTTCTTGAAATCATACTATGTCATGATATTCTAGAGTTTCCTCATCAGGGGAAGTTACAACTTCCCTCACTGGTTCTACAGCTCTGGGAACCTCCCTCACTGATTCTGCAACTCTGGGGATTATGGGTTCCTCTTCATATACTTTTTCAAGATGGCATCTTCTCGATTTATTGAGCGCTGCATATTCATCAAAGGTCACATACCTACTAATATCGATGTCATGGTGACCTGATATATAAATCCTAAAGGCCTTGGAGACCTCACAATATCCCACAAATATTCCCTTATTTCTTGAAGGGTCCAACTTGTTTCTTTTCTCTTTCAGAATATGTATAAATACTGGGCACCCAAATATTTTTAGATGACTTACCTCTGGCTTCTTTCCGGTGAACATATCTTCCGGGGTCTTGAACCCAAGTGCACTATGGGACAATCAGTTTTGCACATATACGGTTGTCATTTCTTCTTATTCCCATAATCACATAGGAATATCTTGATCATGGATCATGGTCTTCACTGCTTCCATTATCATTCTATTCTTTCTTTCAGCTACACCATTTTGTTGAGGATTATAGGGAGTGGTGAGCTCTCTCTTGATCCCAACATATTTGCAGAAGTTAAAAAACTCTTTTGAGGTGTATTCTCCTCCATTATCTGACCTGAGTATCTTGATATTTCTTTCAGAAAGATTATGTATGAAGGCTTTGAATTCCTTGAATTTGTTGAACACTTCATCTTTGTATTTCAAAAAATACACCCAGGTCTTACAAGAATAATCATGAATAAATGATACATAGTATACATACCCACTAATGGAGTATGATGGCATTGGGACACACACATCTGAATGAATGAGCTCTAGGACTCCTTCTTCTTTGTTGTCTCTCTTTGAAAAAGGGTTCTTGATGTTCTTCCCTTGTGCACATCCATTGCACATGCCTTCATGGTCAACCTTGAGTTATGGTAGACCTGTGACAACTTTGCATACATATGGTAGTGCCTTGTACTTGATGTGGGATAATATTCTATGCCAAAGTTCACATGGATTCTCAATAGTGTGGGTCATGGCAGCTTCCAAGTGACCCTTTATCTTGTACAAGACACCTTCTTCTTTTCCAATGATGATTGCTTCTTTTATGGTTTCTCCTTTAGCCCACATAAGAACTTCTCCATCTATAAAGGCAACTCTAAAGCCTTTATTTTCTAAAGCTGAAATGGAGAGTAGGTTATTTTTCAAACTTGGTACATAGAGTACATCCTTCATCTTCATTGAATTCCCTTAATTAAGCTTGTAGTTTGATTCTCCCACTCCCTTGATGGGATATTGGTAATCATCTCCAAGTGTCACTTTCTGAGAAAAATTCTTTTCTAAAATGAAAGAGAGAATATCTCTTTGACCTGTCATGTGCTTGGAGGCACCACTATCAATGAGCCAAGTGTCCTCTCCAGGTGTTACTGATCCTGAGAGGGCCGAGATTAAGACATAGTATTTAATTTGTTCTCTTAACATCTTTGTGGGTGGATTTTCATCTTCAACTGCATGGGCATGGTGCCTCTTATTTTTTCTTTTGTATTCTTCTCATCTTGCTAGAAAATATCTCGCAATATGTCCCATCTTGTCACAATGGTAGCATTGGACAGATGAGTAATCTCTTTCCTTTCGTTGTCCTTTCTTTTGGAATCTCTTTGGTTGAGATTTGTTTTGGAGGTGAGACTCTTTATGAGTTTCTTTCTAGAAGTAGGACTTCTTCCTTCCTCCTTTGGTGTGTGTAGCTAGGGCTTGATCATCATCTCTTTCTAGTAACGCTTCTCAGTTATCTACTCTTGTTTCTTCTTGAATGCATTCTTCCCATAGAACATCAAATTTTAGTTTCTCTGTTCTGGCATAGATCGTTTGGATGAATGCATCCCAAGGTCTTGTGAGACCATTAAGGGTCATTATTATAATTTCATCTTCGTCTATAGAATCTTCGATTTCTTCTAGTTGTTCTTTGAATTGGGATATTATGGAGAAATATTCTTGGATTGATTCTCCTTTCTGCATCCTTGTATTCTTGAGTTGATTTCTTAGATTCATCTTCCAGTTTATGTTATTTTCTTCATATAGTATTCTTAGGGCATCAAACATTTCTTTAGGAGTCTTCTTTGATGACACATAAAGGATCAAGAGATCTTTTATTGAATCTGCAATGATTCTTTTTACCCTTATCGTGTCCTTTTGATGCTTTGCTTTGTCTGCAGCATCATCGGGTTCCGACACTTCCTCTTTGACAAATCTTGCTAGGTAATTCTCTTCAAGAATGATTCAAATCTAATACTTCCAGGCACAAAAGTTTTCCACACCTTCTAGCTTGTCAACAAGCTTAGTGCTTGCAAACATGTTTTACCTGGAGCTAGGAAAATGACCAAAAAATGAAAATGCTCAAAATCAAGTTCTGAACTTAGTAGGAGGTGCGCTTGGCTAAGGCGAGTATCCTGGTGTGTTTGGACTTGAGAAAATCCAACTTTTACCCCTCCAAACTTGATTTGCAGATTTTTTAACTAGTGCTTCTGGTTTTCTGGTACATCTAGTACTTTGGTACTTCTGGTACTTCTGGTACTTTGGTTTTCTGGTACTTCTGGTACTTTGTGAAACTAGGGTTTCACTTTCCAGGAGATCTAGCCACTGAAAAGTTGCACTAAGGATGCCAAAGTGATCCTTGAGGAAGGGCACACTTTTCTAGATGGTTTTAGGGCTGAAATACTTCATCATAAAAAATCCGTAATTTGCATGTATGGTAATAGTGATGTTTTTCACTTTCTCTTATGAAAGATGCTCTCTTCAGCTTAGCTCTGAAACCATGTTAAGGTTTAAACTATTATTAGAGTTCTTTGCATTTCAATAGACAACAATAGCATAAGATAGGATCACTAATAAATACACAATCACAAGAGACACATCACTTATCCTGGGAAACTCTCAAGGGGAAGAAAACCCAGCAAAAAATTCCTTATTATAGATAGCCAATACAATGCCAAGAGATAACTCAAAAAAATACAGAAAGTCCTCTCTCAAGAATGCACCTCTCTCTCTCTCTTCTCCAACTACAGCTCCGAAACTTGTCTCTCAATGAACAGGTGAGTGTGTGTCTAAGTGAGGTGCTAGCCTCCTTATTTGTACAATTTTGGCATGTGTGGAAGTGTCTCTTCACTGGCAGGGCCTACTTCTCAATCTGGGTGGTTATAACCACCTTTAATATATTATGGGGCCTCTTTAATATATTATGGGGATGACTTCTCATTTTGCCTATTACAATTATATTTTGACCAATCCACAAAAGGGGATTTGGTCCTTTACAATAGCTGACATGATCAATCTGCAATGGGGATTGATCTAATGAATAATGCCACAATAATAATTAGAATACACTTTGCAGTTACATTATTTCAACATAATTGATGCCCTTTCCTTGTCTCTTGTATGGGTTAGACTTCCAAATATGTCTTTGTATTTTTTGGGATCTGACTCTCTTCGAGCCATTTTCAAACCCATTAGGATATAGTATCACAAAATTTCTAAAAAAAGGAAATGAAGAACCACTCCATATGCATGCATATATGTGTAAATATAATTCAACAAAGAGTTTCTGGTATAAATATTTATAAAATATGAAAACTACTCTTGGATGCAAAATCTTGATTATGAACATATTTCTTTCTATTCTAGATATTTCTTTGAAATGAGACTTTTATTAGAAAATCTCTCAAAATGGCTAAGGAAAGTTAAGAAGCATTAGAAAAAACCAACCTAGTGGGTTGGAGCCAAAGAAGAACATCAGTTGATTACTAAGGAAAATCCATTTAAATTGGATCCTCCCATGGAAGAGTCAAAGTGGATGTAGAGGAAAGTATGGACACATTAGTGCATTTAGAGAACACTTCTGTTAATTCTTCAAAAGAATACCCTCCATATTAGAAATAATCGACACAACAAGGTTAAGTGGAAGAATGACCTATTGAAGAAGGTGAGATACAAGAACAATTGGAAACCCTAGATAGAGACAAATCAGAAAAATATAGGAGTAGCAAGGACCTCATCAAAGACAAAGGAGGCTTGGATAATAGTATTAAAGAAGAAGAAAATATCCTTCAATAGTGCATCAAATGGTGACAAGAAGATGGGCCCGTAATCTAGCTTAGTCATGCAATATTTATGTATTTTATTATGTCAGTAATTTGTTTGAATTTACTCATGTAAGAACTATTGGGATGTTTTTCTTGTGGACACAAGTGTTTTATTTATCTAACGAATAAGGAGCTCTCAATTTTTCTTGAAATCCAAAGCCACTATTTATTGTTAGATATCTTTGGAACATATATTGTTGTAGTTCAGCTCAATATATGGTTGTATAATTTATCCTTTTTTGAGTGTATAGCTCCATTTAAGTTTTTGATATATATTTATTCCAAGATAATTGTATGAAGTCACTTCTTCCAAGTTGTTATTATTGAATGATTTAATTATATGTGTATAAAGATGAGTTAATTAAATTTGTGTGTAATTCTTGAAAGTCATATGTTGATTTCTTAATGACTACATTGTTGTAATGGCTTTGATCCATTCTCTGTACCACTCAAATGAGGTGAAGTACTTGGGGGATTTCCTATAAAGAAAAAGATAAAACAAATTAAATAAATTACAAAAAAATTATTTCATAACAAAAATAAAAATATATACAACATATGATATTAAGTACTTCACTAACAATGTTTTTTTTTTTTTTTACCACATAACTTAAAGATATGATAAGAAAATATAAAATACAATCCCCCAATAAAATATAACATACAAATATTTATGGGTCCAAAGAATTTCTCATCTTTGTGACACTAAAAGAGTTGAAGATGAAAAACACTTTTTCTTAAAATGTAGCATTTTAACTTATCAAAACTTTGGTTATTTGAGAATGTTTATCTTAAAGCTATTTAAGCAAAAAAAAACAAAATTCTAAAGTTTCTTACCTTTCTTAATAAGGTCTCATGGACCAAAATTGGTCTAAAGAGTCATTAATGACCATTATCACTATCATTAATAAATATATATATAACAATAAACCCAATAAATTAATTTTATATCAAAATATTATAATAGAAAATTGAAAAATAAACTAAAAATGTTATATATTTTTGACAATTTTATTTTATTTTATTTTTTAACTTTCATATATTTTTTTATATAATATTTGTAAATGTTATTTATACAATAGAAAAATAAACTAAAAATGTTATATATTTTTAATATTATTTAGTTTTAGATATTTTCTTCACTACTAATTTTATATTTTTAAGGAGGTATACATACCCTATTCCCCCTGGATCCAACTATTTGACTGGTAAAGTCTACAAGGGTATACATACCCTACCCCCTTTGGATTTGAACTTGTGACCTCTTAGGAGGTAACACATGTTCTTAACCATTAGGCCCACTTAGACTGTATAAAACATAAACTAAATTTATATTAATATAAAAACTATAACTAAAGTACAAAGATGAATTATTTTTGTTTGTGAAGTACTTAATCATTTTTGCAAGAATAAATTCTTACAAAATGTTTACATAACATAATGCAAAAAAAAACATGATTAACTACTATGCTTAATTCACCAGTCATTTAACACAAACACATCTAGGGTTTGTTGAGAACCCCATACTATTCTTGATTCTGGTTCTTTCTATCTATTCTCTTTTTTTGATTTCCTACCTCTTTCTAATGGAGGAGGACACAAAAGACATGATTTCTTCTTTAGAACTTTTGAAAAGGAAAGAGATTTATATTTATGCTCTCCCACCATTTTTTCATGGAAATCTTCCCATTAGAAGCATGGGGAGTTGCCTAAACCCAAATTGAATTCCCATCCTTGTTCAATGGAGCCATGACCACCAGTTCTAGTTTTCATTCCTTCACTTGAAAATTTGCACAAACCCTAACCCTTTTTGAGGTCTCATCCCCATTTTTTGAAGTTGTATTCTTTGTTTTGGTTTTTTCTCTTGTTGTTGGCTTAGATTTACATTTGAACTATTCTTTCAGTAATGTTTCTCAATCTATTCATCTTTGTCCTCTTGAGTTTCCAAAACACTAAATTTGTTATTGAAGAGAATAGACTCAGGTACCTATTTTCTAGTTGAGTCCCCCTCGCTATTGTTTCTTATTCTTTTTTGAGACTTGTTTGAATGAATCTTGTTTGGCATTGTTCTGAGAAATTGAAGTCAAATTAGAAGGTCCTTGGGATTCTTGAGTTTTTGGACGAATTTTAGAAAAATGAACATACTCATGGTAAGATTTACATTTGAAAGGAACCTAATCCTAATCAAGGGCATGAAGATGATTCTATCCCTCCAAATTAAACAAAATCACCTCTAGCATTTTCAAAGTGGAAATTGTTTTCAATAACTTTAAAATATCCTTAACCCCAGAAAGAAAATAATGAGGAGGTGTGGCAAAAGAGCCTTAACCCCCTAAAATAATAATGAGGAGGCGTGGCAATCTGATCGATACAAAAGTAGAATAAATTCCCATGTCTGGATTAAAGTTATGAGTCTAGTGGGAAAGGAGAAATCCATTGGAATCCAAGAAATAAAAACCTGATCCATATCTTCTTTGTTTTCAAATAGAAATACATAAATTGATTTTCTAGAATAAATTAAATCAATAAAGTTTGGAACAACCCAATTCTTAGAGATCTATCCTTGAACAGTTTTAGAACTGGGCCCAATACCTATA
>SNQJ01S0053508.1:100594-115725 GCA_010110895.2 Picea sitchensis | reverse complement strand
TATATGCAGATGTATGCAGTTGTTAATGTTGAGAATTTGAAGTTGTATGAGCCTCCATTGATTTATGATCAAGGAGAGCATGTTCAGATTCCTTCCATAGATTATTTTTCTCCAGAGTATCTAACAGAACTGCAGGAAGACACCATACTTGACAGGAGAATGCAAACTTCAAAGCGAGGAAATGTGGAGTATTTGAGAGTTGGTATTAAAGGGATGAATCCAATAAAGGCCAAGTGGATTGAGGTTGGAAGGGTGAGGGAACTATACCCTCATCTTCACATAGACTGAGATAGTCTTTTGGAGGTCCAAAAGCTTCCCAATGGGGAGGTGTGATCAGGGGATCAAAATTTTGCTCAATTTTCAAAGTGCTCAGAATGCGACGAAAATAGTGCCATTGCATTCGTCTCGTCTTCCTGATTCCGGCGATATATTTACTTTCTCAAATGGAGTCCGTATGAAGGAGATATCGCAATCTATCCGCCAAGCCAAACAGGCAAAAAAATTTGGATGCTGACTGTACCTGTCAGTACAGTCCATACAGTCCGTATGGTGACGTGGCAGGATCATACAGGTCATATGGTGATGACATGGCAGTTGGTTATTGGTTGGTTGCTAGCATATTGGATGGTGACACATGTCCGATTGGTGGCAAGTAATATGAGGACACATGGCCCAATCCATGGGCTCCACGTGTCCCCTTCATTTTGTTCATTGGTTATTTAAAATTATATGGGGAGTCCATGGGGTTCGACTCCTGGACCTCCCCCAACTCTCACAACTTCATAACTCTCCGCTAGCCAAAGTACCGCCATTTGTTCCTTGTTAACTATGTCGTAACACATATATTTAAAGTTGATATTTGTTTGAAAGGAAAGGGGGGTCGGGCCGGGGCTTAGCCCCGACCCGTGGATGCATTGTATCACATATGACCCAAACATATATGTATTGGCCCGACCGTTTGGCACGCGTATTGCATTGCATTGTATTGCAATGTATTGCAATACATTGCATTATATATATATTGTATAAACCGTGTGTTAAATGATTGTCGCGGGGTTTGAACCATAACCAAAGTTTAAATGTGCGTGTGGTTTGACCGGTGGGTTAAACGCGCATGAGTTACACGGTTGGACAATGGGCTAACCACCATTTTGCCCAGCGCAAGGTCACATGGCCATATGCCCAAGTGTCGAGGTGGTTAGGGGCTGGAGGCACCTTAACCGTCCTACGGTTTGCACCATTGGCGCGGTTGCGCCCGGTGCTGGGTTTTTACGCTTAAAAGAGAGTGTGAGCCAGGTTCACTAAGGGGGAGTGCGAATTGTAGAACTAGAGACAACAAGCTTGGAGAAGGAGACTTCCAGGAGGCCTATCTTTCTCATTTTTGGACCGTTTCAGGTGCCGAAAGAGCCCAGACAGGGGTTTTGGAGCGCTGGGAAGCCATTGGAGTAGTCGGTTTGTCAGTTTGAGCATTGTAAGACATGTTTTTTAGCACTTTTGAGCAATTAATAATAATGATCCATTGGAAGTTGGACCAGGAGATGTAGCCCATAAGAGGGGTGAACTCCTTTATCAATTGTTGTGCACATGTGTTTATGTTCAATATTTATGTTGCTGTCTATGTGTATTTTACATAAGTAATCCTTAATTTATGTGTTGCAAATTGATCATGTTGCTTTAAACACATAACATTTCACTTGCAATAATTGTTCAAGTTTTTCAAGTCTTCTTCAATTTTAGATCAGGTCTCAATGGGGGAGATAGTTGTTTCTAAGAGGAGGATGAGATAGGGCATATTTCCTTAAATTTTGAGATTATAGGTTATAAAATTCTTTTGTATTTTCTCTATCTTTCTCCAAGATTCGAGAGAGATACTACAACCCTAGACTTTACATCCATAAAGAATAACAGGTGTAACAAGAGTATCAAAGAGGAGTTTCTTATTATCCCAACTCCAAAGATCAGTTGATTTACAATTGTTTTCAAACCCATAATAAACTTTCCATCCCCCAATAATCCTTTTCTCAATGCTATAATTCCAATTGAGCTTGTGGTGAATATCAATTCCAAGATATTTGTCTGAAGTCACTTCCTCCAAGTTGTTGTTGTCATATACAAAGGTATCATAAGAAATCTTATTGGATTTAATAATCATGACCTTAGTCTTATCAATATTAACAGTCATACCCATATTGGAGCAAAAATTCTTGAGGATTCTTAGTTGGTTTTCAAGACCATGGAGACTTCTTGTCATATAAAAATATTTGAAAGAAAAAATTTATAAAAGTTAATTTAAAAATTAAATATTTAATAAGTATGAAAGAAAATAAAGATAAATTTATATTAATTCATTTATAATTATTTTTAAATAAAATATATTATAAATATCAAAGTTTAATAAATCAAATATTTATTTTGAAATAAAATAAAATTATATGTAGATTTTTTTTATCTTTGAGAAAAACGTAAAGGAACATACTATTTCATAATAAAGATAATAACATTATAATTAAAATAATAATAACATTTTAATTAAAATTGTGATAGCAAATCAAGAAATAAAAATAAGGTAAAAAAAAAATACCTCTGTAAATTTGGTGGCTTGCTTAGTTGTGACCTTAAAAATAAATTATTATTATTATTATTATTATTATTATTATTATTATTAAAGATAAAATATAAAATTTGATCTCACTTATATTCAAATATTTAAAAAAATAAACCCATAAAATGTTATGGTTTTTCTTTTTTCTTTTTTGATTATTTTAAAAGATTATATATTTATTTGAAGGTAGAAAAATCTATCATAACTCAATTGGGAATAGAATAGTGACAATTAACAATTATTTGTAAATATTTGTTGAATTATCATTATTATTCAAAAAAAAGCATGCCACTTAAAATAACTAGTTGACCATACATAAAGGGATAGAGTTTCTCTTGTGCCAAATGTTTTTAGGTTTTGGGTCATCAACCTCTTTTTTATTTTCAAGGAAGACATCTCTTAATCAATTAGAAGATGTCTTACTCCAAAATCAAAAGAACCCTTTTGACCTCCTATACTATCCCAAGATACCCAATATCTTCTAATCTTCATCATCTATAGTATCCCAAGATACCCAATATATTATATCCTATGCCATATCATCTCTTAAGAGTATACTATCCCAGGAGACTGAATATCTTCTATTCTTCATCATCTATAATATACCAAGATACCCAATATGTTTTATGCTATGCTACATCATCTCTTAAGCTAGGCAAAGGTCATGTAGTACCAAGTATTCACTTGGACTTAACTCTATATATGAAGATAGGATTTTATAAGTCATTATAGTTTTACCTGTATCTTATATTTATATACCTTGTACAACTTAAATGAGTTTAATAGTTAAGAACATGTGTTTCCTCTTAAAAGATCACATGTTCAAATCTATAAAAAAAAAAATTTAAATTATTATTATTATAATAAAATAAAAATATCAAACAGAAAAACTACATTATAGAAGAAACTTTTATAATAATCTAATTTATTCATATTTCATACAAATTTAATCCAATCTAATTTTATAATGATTTAGTTTATTCATATTTCGTATAAATTTAATCAAACTTAATAAAACACATCATCAAAATGATCGAAGTAATCATTATTTTAACCTAATTTTTTATTTCGTGTAAATTTAATCAAACTTCATAAAACACATCATCAAAATGATCTAAGTAATCATTCTTTTAACCTAAAATTTTAATGGTAGATTTTTTGAATACTAAGAATTTAATTTCATACTTTCAACATCATAACAGTCTTCAAATGAAAATAAAATAAAGGATAAAAAATAAATTTGGGGCAAGAGGGTTTTCTCTTCCTAGTTTATGTACTGATTTATTTTCCTACAAGAAAAGGAGCACCTTAATTAGTTAGATCTAATAAACAAGTGTTGCATGACAACTTAGTTGCAGTACATGTGGTATCCATGCATAACTAACGTTATATAAATTACTATAAATCTTGGTACAATGTTATAATACTCTATAAATTACTCAGTCTCATGTAAATAACAGAATTGTTGGGTGCAAAATGTATATGGAGAAAGTGTTGGGTCCAAAATGTATATCACGAAACAAGCTCGACATGAAAAATGAAAAATGTGAACCCCGGGACTCCACCAACCCACGAATCCTTAATTGTTGGGTGAAAAATGTATATGACGGAAGTGTTGGGTGAAGAATGTATATCACTCAACAAGTTGGACATGAAAAATGAAAATTAGAAATAAATTTCACCATTATAATCATATAGGATTATATAAATTACTATAAATCTTGGTACAATGTTATAATATTCTATAAATTACTCAGTCTCATTTATATGACTGAATTGTTGGGTAAGTGTTGGGTGCAAAATGTATATCACGGAACAACTGGACATGAAAAATGAAACATGTGAACCAATGACTCCGCCAACCCGCTACTCCATAATTGTTGGGTGCAAAATGTTGGGTGCAAAATGTATATGACAGAAGTGTTGGATGCAAAAATATATCACCGAACAAACATGAAAAATGAAAAATAAAAATAAATTTCACCTTTATTATCATAAACAAAATCAAAATCCAAAATTCCAAATTTACATTTAAAAACGTTAAAAATAATATTGAATAAAATTTAAATAATTGTTTATACTATTCATTAAGTAAAAAGTGTTATAGCATTCAAAATTCCAAAATTTCAAATTTACATTTAAAAATGTTAAAAATAATATTGAATAAAATTTAAATATTTGTTTATACTATTCATTAACTAAAAAGTGTTATAGCATTATATAAATTAGTATAAATCTTGATACAATGTTATAATATTTTATAAATTACAATGTTATAATATTCTATAAATTACTCATTCTCATGTATATGACTAAATTGTTGGGTGCAAAATATATATGGCCTTGGGTGCAAAATCTATATCACAGAACAAACTGGACATGAAAAATGAAAAATAAAAATAAATTTCATCTTTATTATCATAAACAAAATCAAAATTCCAAAATTCCAAATTTACATTTAAAAACGTTAAAAATAATATTGAATAAAATTTAAATAATTGTTTATACTATTCATTAAGTAAAAAGTGTTATAGCATTATATAAATTACTATAAATCTTGTTACAATGTTATAATATTCTATAAATTACTCAGTCTCATGTATATGAAGGAATTGTTGGGTGCAAAATGTATATGACGAAAGTGTTGGGTGCAAAATGTATATCATGGAACAAGCTCGACATGAAAAATGAAAAATGTGAACCCTCAACTCCTCCAACCAGTTGGGTGCAAAATCTATATGACTAAAGTGTTGGATGCAAAATCTATATCACGAAACAATATGGACATGAAAAATGAAAAATAAAAATAAATTTCACCTTTATTATCATAAACAAAATCAAAATCCAAATTTACATTAAAAAAAGTTAAAAATAATATTGAATAAAATTTAAATAATTTTTTATATTATTCATTAAGTAAAAAGTGTTAAAAATAATATTGAATAAAATTTAAATAATTTTTTATATTATTCATTATGTAAAAAGTGTTATAGCCTTATAAAAATTACTATAAATCTTGGTACAATGCTATAACATTCTATAAATTACTCAGTCTCATGTATATCAAGGAATTGTTGGGTGCAAAATGTATATAACGGAAGTGTTGGGTGCAAAATGTATATCACGGAACACACTACACATGAAATTCACGGGGCCATGAAAAATGAAAAATAAAAATAAATTTCATCTTTATTATCATAAACAAAATCAAAATTCAAAAATTCTATTTGTTTATAATATTCATTAAGTAAAAAGTGTTATAACATTATATAAATTACTATAAATCTTGGTACAATGTTATAATATTCTATAAATTACTTAGTCTCATGTATATGACGGAATTGTTGGGTGCAAAATGTATATGAAGGAAGTGTTAGGGTGCAAAATGTATATCATGGAACAAGCTGGACATAAAAAATGAAGAATGTGAATGGCTACTGGGTGCAAATTTCAAATTTACATTTAAAAACGTTAAAAATAATATTAAATAAAATTTAAATATTTGTTTATACTATTCATTAAGCAAAAAGTGCTATAGCATTATATAAATTATTATAAATTTTGATACAATGTTATAATATTTTGTAAATTAAAATGTTATAATATTCTATAAATTATTCAGTCTCAAGTATATGATGGAATTGTTGGGTGCAAAATGTATATGACGGAAATGTTGGGTGAAAAATGTATATGGCGGAAGAGTTGGGTGCAAATATGATGGAATTGTTGGGTGCAAAATGTATATGATGGAAATGTTGGGTGAAAAATGTATATGGCGGAAGAGTTGGGTGCAAAATGTATATCACGGAACAAGATGGACATGAAAAATGAAAAAAAATAAATAAATAAAAAATCACCTTTATTATCATAAAAAAAAAAATTCACCTTTATTATCATAAACAAAATCAAAATTCCAAATTTACATTTAAAAATGTTAAAAACAATATTGAATAAAATTTAAATATTTGTTTATACTATTCATTAAGTAAAAAGTGTTATAGCATTATATAAATTACTATAAATCTTGGTACAATGTTATAATATTCTATAAATTACTTACTCTCATGTATATGACAGAGTTGTTGGGTGAAAAATGTATATGACGGAAGTGTTGGGTGCAAAATGTATATCACGGAATAGGCTAGACATGAAAAATGAAAATGTGAACCCGCGACTCTACCTTGGGTGCAAATTCTAAATTTACATTTAAAAACGTTAAAAATAATATTGAATAAAATTTAAATATTTGTTTATACTATTCATTAAGTAAAAAGTGTTATAGCATTATATAAATTATTATAAATCTTGATACAATGTTATAATATTCTATAAATTACAATGTTATAATATTCTATAAATTACCAAGTCTCATGTATATGACTGAATTGTTGGGTTCAAAATGTATATCATGGAAGTGTTGGGTGAAAAATGTATATCATCAAACAAGCTAGACATGAAAAATAAAAAAATGTGCGCGACTCCATAATTGTTGGGTGAAAAATGTATATAGTTGAAGTGTTGGGTGCAAAATGTATATCACCGAACAAGCTGGACATGAAAAATGAAAAATAAAAATAAATTTCATCTTTATTATCATAAACAAAATCAAAATTTTAAAATTCCAAATTTACATTTAAAAAAGTTTAAAATAATATTGAATAAAATTTAAATAATTGTTTATACTATTCATTAATTAAAAAGTGTTATAGCATTATATAAATTACTATAAATCTTATTACAATGTTATAATATTCTATTAATTACTCACTTTCATGTATATGAAGGAATTGTTGGTTGCAAAATGTATATGACGGAAGTGTTGGGTGCAAAATGTATATCACAGAACAAATTAGACATGAAAAATCAAAAATCAAAAATCAAAATTCCAAATTTATATTTAAAAACATTAAAAACAATATTTTTTTATATTATTCATTAAGTAAAAAATGTTATAGCGTTATATAAATTACTATAAATCTTGGTACAATGTTATAATATTCTATAAATTAATCACTCTCATGTATATGACAAAATTGTTGGGTGCAAAATGTATATGACGGAAGTGTTGGGTGCAAAATGTATATCACTGAGGCTAGACATGAAAAGTGAAAAATGTGAACCTGGGAGTCTGTAATTGTTGGGTGCAAATTCCAAATTTACATTTTAAAAAATTAAAAATAATATTGAATAAAATTTAAATATTTGTTTATATATTCATTAAGTAAAAAGTGTTATAGCATTATATAAATTACTATAAATCTTGATACAATGTTATAATATTCTGTAAATTACATTGTTATAATATTATATAAATTACTCAGTCTCATGTATATGACAGAATTGTTGGGTGCAAAATATGACGGAATTGTTGGGTGAAAAATGTATATGAAGGAAGTGTTGGGTGAAAAGTGTATATTACAGAAAAGTTGGACATGAAAAATGAAAAATGTGAACCCCTTTGCGAACCCGCGACTTTGTTATTCTTGGGTGAAAAATGTATATGGTGGAAGTGTTGGGTGCAAAATGTATATCACAGAACAAGCTGGACATGAAAAATGAAAAATAAAAATAAATTTCATCTTTATTATCATAAACAAAATCAAAATTCCAAAATTCCAAAATTACATTTTAAAACTTTAAAAATAATATTGAATAAAAAATTTAGCTTGTTCCGTGATATACATGTTAAGTAAACATTTAAGGCTCTGAGGCCTGTTAGGTAAACATTTAAGGTTGTCAGAAACATTTAAGGCTGTCAGAACCGTATAAGGGCTTCGTGCTCTTTAAACATTTAAGAAAGAATGTGTGTGGCAGACTTTATGTACATTAAGTACTTAATAATAATAAAAAATAGACAAACCTTGGATAATCTAGCATATCAAACATTGGGATAAATTTAGCTAGCAGAAAATGATAAGAGAAACATTCGAACTAATGCAGCAACAATTCACCTTAAAGAAATGCATAAAAAAATATATGATTCAAAAAGACTGTATACGATAAAAAAGCTTGGATATATTAACATATAAAACATTGGGAATAGTGAAGCCAAAAATAAGACCTGCAATCTTTTATCCAATCAGATCATGACATATATGGTACTTTTTATTATATAAAAATCAATGTTTTTTGTTCCCTAGTTCCAATATTAGATATTATGCAAATATTTGCAGTCAAAGGACAAACTAATACTAGGTCAACGAATTATCGATCACCATAGTCCCTCTATGCCTACTGGAGGGACTAATAACTCTTTGTATAAAGAGAAAAAATCATACTAGCCATGGAAAACATGACTACTATGCATTTTGTTTGCCATTCAATCAGATCTGTAGTGGTATCATTATATATGAAGCAACAGATGAAGGTATATGTATATTAAGGAATAAAATGACTGAAAAATATGTTGTACCAGTTTTTGCATATTTACAACTTCTTCAAAGTCCACAAAATGTTTCATGGATGAGGCTATTATGTTAGGTAGTGGAATAAAAACATCAAACCAAACACAATAGAGCAACAATCATATAATTGACATTGTGATTTATGTGGAAAACCAATGCGGGAAAAAACCATGGGCAATGATAGTTGGTATTCTTATTATTCAAGGGAGAACTGCAATGGCCAGGACATGCATACAACCATCCTCTTTTGAGAGACACATTGTACTCCACACTCTATGTCTTGCTCACACACTCTACACACATTGCACTCTCACATCTATGGGTATGATCGTATATATAACATCTCTCAAACAATTAGACTAACTAATTATAATTAGATTAGATCCACCGGTTACACAATCTATTCACAAAAGAGTGCATGAATGCACATTCCTAATATAGTTGCATGCATGTGCATTTGACCCCATGGGAAATTCGTTGGCATGTTTTCAACCATATCAACTTTACAACAATTTACCTCATAAATCATGTCCTTAATTCATTCATCTTTTCTGCAAGTCAAAAGAAGCCAAACACCATCACAACTCTGTAATTCTTTAACAATATTGTTTCATGACCATGCATACACGATTCACTCTAGTATGGACCATTCTTCCTCCATCAGTAAACTGTCTAATAAATCGATGCACTTGTCCCATTTTGATACGCTTGACCTTTAGTCAAATGCACAACACTTTGACCACCACAGAAAACCACATCATGTACCTGTCCAAATTTACCCAATAGATCCTTTCATTTTTTCAAGACATAACCTGAGGTAAGTCTCCTTTTATCCAAATCTCATGAATCATAACCACAGACTAAATCACTACAACCACTTTAGGTGATACTTGTGTTTTTGTGTTTGAATCACCCATATCCATTCTCTTTACCTGGTTTTGTCATGTGTCTACTGACAAGACCAACTGCATTTTCCCATCGCAATCATCAAACTTCCTACTAACATATAATATTTGAGACACGTAACCCTTTTATTCTTCATCAATTAGGACATAAACCTGAAGAAAAATTACAATGGAAAGCCAAAGGGATTTTACCAGTTTCACATTATTCATACCGAATTTCCTGAGTATATTCACCACATACTTTTGTTGTGATAGCCAAGATTACCATCCTTCCTATCTTTGTGTATTCCCATACCCAAGATTTATTTTTCTACTCCCAAATCCTTTATAGAAAACGTCTTAACCAATTGAGCCAACCCGTTGATCTCAACCATGCTTGTTCTTGCAACACACATAACATATAACACCAAGATTATGAATATACCATAAACATAATGGTTATACTCACTTCTTGTCAAATTTGTCTCACCGTGAAGGAATCAAACATCGTGTACCATTTTCCTGGCATGCTTCAAGCCATACAATGATTCTTGAGTTTACAAACAAATTTTCTGTTGTGATTCTGAACTAATCATTCTGGTTGCTCCAAATACATCCCCTTATCTAAAAAACTCCATGTAAAACAGTTTTAACATGTAGATGTACTAACACAACTAGTGCTAACACAACATGAATAGAAACAATATTTTAACAATTGGTGAGAGACTTTCATGGAAATCATTACCTTCCAAATACCCTTCCTCTACCAATCATGCTTTGGACCTTTCATATTTTACTATGTCTGTTTTTATAAAACGATATTCATCAAACACTGCATCTTTATCCATGCTGATTATGTGGGTAGTATGATCCCATAGTCTTCACCCCTTAACATCATCACCATGTGAAAGATCTACCTACTTGATTTGGGTCCTACTTAGAATGTTGATAAAAAACATAAGCATCATAGCCGAATAATTTCACATTTGAGTAATTACTAGGAAGAAGTATGGTCTGTTCATACTTCTTCCTGAATCTTCATGTCTTTTGCAACTGATGGTGACCGAGTTTCCAGATAGCACAACCGCTTTTGTCCACAACTATTGTTGCATCTTGGCATTAGTCAACATGCCTATTCGATCTCATCTTCCTTGCAATACTTTCCAAGTTACATGGATATGAACTTACCTTCATCATATATTCTGAAACACTTGATTGACCTACCAACACACCCGCCTTTCTACAGACCCACCTTTCTAACCTGGACACACTATTCCACCTCAAACTTTTCATTCAAAAATATTTTACCAAATCCGTCCAAACCAACCCAAGTGAACCTTTTCCACTCACCTCCAGGGACTTACTCAATGCTCCACCTTAACATGAACATTCCCTTGACCAAATCCAGCCAAGCCGGCCAGGTAAGTATTGACTTCTTACCTCCAGGCCCATTTACAATGGAGTTCACCAAGACGTTTATAGGATTCATTACATGCAATCCATGGACACAATACCACAGGCTACCAAAAACACATGGACTCGAAAAACCACATGCTTTAACCTAAAAACTAGATTTAACTCATCAACTCTTTCACTAAGTCAAGTTTAATCCAACATACATGTCCCTCCCCCCCCACCCCCCATATTCAATCTACCTATATCTATGTCTAGACTTTTAATACGTGACCTGATAAACTAGGGGTACTCATTCTTATCCAGATCTTACAAATGTATGCCCATTTACATGCAATCAATAATTTTTACAACTTTAAGGTAAATACATTTTTTTTCAAAGTGACTCAACCATCACTACTCTTGTTGTTGCTTTGTTGTAGAATCATATCCCACATCTTGAGCTTCCATATCTCAAAGTTAAATTCTTGTTGTTGATTTTCTTCACCTCAAACTTAGAACTCTCCAGTTTCTCCATTAGCACAAAAACCATCCAAAACCGCTTCTTATAAAACCAAACCTTCTTAATATGGAGGAATAATGATGTTTCAAGGTTGAACCCCAAAATATTTAAATAAAATTTTTAAAACAAAATAAATATTTAATATATATTTACTTAAAACCTTCTACCACAAACAAAAGAGGTACACTTTAAAATAATCCACCCTTTTATTTTAAACATTCTCCATCCACTAATAAAGTTTACCAAGGGTGATTTTCCATGTGCATAATAAGAGAAAAATGAGCTTTCATACCTTCATATCACTCCATGCATACCTTCATACAAATTTTCTTAGCCTTTCACAATTATTGCCCCTCCTATAATGTGAGGGGGCGATAATTCCTAGAAATGGCTATCGTTCTTGTCTCAATGACTGAGGAGTGATGATGTTAGAAAACAAGACAACATCAATTTGGAGAGATACTATCGCCCCTCCAACATGAATTATATAGCCGAGCAATAGGCTAATGATTATCACTCGTCTATAAATCTTATTCAACGATTATGACTAGTTATCGCACCTCCATTGTTTCCAAATAAAAATAGTCGAACGAGATTTAAACCTTGGTAGTCTTCACTTCCTACACTCATGCGCGATTTTACTTCAAATTACATCTTCCACAAGATTTTACCTCCATGCAAAAAAGAATAGAATCGTGTGGCTCCTCCAACAAGAAAAACCTATATGATCTTCCTTTGCACGATGACTATCTCCACGAAGAAATAATCTCGACTTCTACAGTTCAGATTTGCTCTACCTTTGTGGCTTGTCCTTCCTCAGAAAAACCCTCGTCTCCTTTTCTACTCAAGAACCAACAAACTTCCAAAACATCCAAACCCTTGGCTACATATTTAACCAATACAGGCTTCCTCGCGGATAGAGTTGTTGAGCATTTTCTTCCTCTGTACGTGAATGAACTTGTCAACTCTTCCTTCTTTGCAAGTTGTTTCCCAACGACCGAAATTCTCTTCTCCTCAAGCTATGAGATCCTTCAATTCTACGCTATGATACCACTTGTTAGGTAGAAAAAGAATAAAAAAAGAATAAAAATAACATCAAACTAAGAACATCAAACCAAACACAATACAACAACAATCACACAATTGATACAATGATTTATGTGGAAACGAAATGCGGGAAAAAACCATAGGAAATGATAGTCGATATTCTTATTATTCAAGGGAGAATTACAATATCCAACATAGGAATACAACTATCCTCTCATAGACACACTATACTCCACAGTATTGTGTCTTTCTCACACACTATACACACATTGCACTCTCGCCTCTATGGGTATGCTCGTATATATAACAACTCTCAAAAAATTAGATTAAGTGATTATAATTAGATCCACCAATTACATAATATGTTTACAAAAGAGTGCATACATGCACATTCCTAATATAGTTTCATGCATGTGCATGTGGTCACATGGGAAATTCGTTGGCATGTTTTCAGCATACTAGACCTTGTGGACTACCAAAAGAAATTCATAATCCCCTTGTTAGCACTGAGTAAATTGTTTTGGTTGAGGAAACAACTTACAAAGGTAACCTACAAACCAACTTTAAGACTGGAAGCTAGCCCTTCTATACTAGAGAGGGCTCTCTTTGAGACTTGATCTCTGATGGATAGATTATTTTTGAATTGATGGCTAGGTTTATATGATTGAGGTATCTTTTTTAAGGTTTTTTGGAAAGGAGGTATAATATCTCTAGGGCTATGGAGTCAACCCCTGAAAACAAAAGAAAAAAATGACTGGTAGGTAGAACTCCCATAGGAACAAAGGCTAAATAAGGTGATGCACTTTCAGTTTTGAGTTTGATTATGTAGGGTGAAACAGGAACATAAACACATAACATAATCAGAGTACCATGAAAGATGAATTATGACTTTAGTTAAGAAGATAAACAAAGTTTAAATCATTCAAGTCTAGAACATCATTCGATGAATTCTAGACCCTTAATTATCAAATTTAAATGGAAGAAAAGTGAATATGAAAGTAAAGACACAAGAAATACATACAAAGATAAGGAAACAATCATCATATATCACCACCATTAGAATATTTTTCATAAAGAGTTCATGACTTTTTCATTTGTATTTCTATCAGATTCAAAAAATTACAATGAAGATCAAAATGTCTATACTTCTGTCAGCTCTCCCTCTTTACATGAAAATAATCTGTTGGCAAATTCAGTGGATAGAATGCAGTGATGGTTGTTGTCATTAATGGCAACAGTAGAGACAGTAGGATAAGAAGGATAAAACCCCGTAGGGATTTGGAATAAAAGCTCAAAAGGAACAGGCTTGAAGAAAACGCGCACAACAAGAGCTT
The DNA here is from genome assembly GCA_010110895.2 of Picea sitchensis. Lineage (NCBI taxonomy): Eukaryota > Viridiplantae > Streptophyta > Pinopsida > Pinales > Pinaceae > Picea > Picea sitchensis. The sequence goes on along the minus strand of SNQJ01S0053508.1, from coordinate 101,539 downwards.
ACAGAGGAAAAAGGAAGAAGAGTCAGTGACCGTTGGATCCCATCCAAATTTCTCGAAAGAACCAGGACCATCAGATCTGTAGAAGCTGCGAGAGAGATAAATTCATCGGAGAATCGGGGATCGCGATTTCAAAGTCCAAAGAACACTTGACAACGAAAACCCCGAAATCGCGATTTAATCGCAGCCGTTCAAACCAAGCAGGGATCTGGACCGTTTACTTGTATGGACACGTGGTAGCCAGGAGGCCTCATCGGCAATTCATGGATTGGGATTTCATAAGGCAAAGTTCACTCTACAACGAAATCCCCGATTTCGCAATATGCGAAATCCCCGATTTCGCGATATGCGAAATCCCGACGGAATCTGAACCGTCAGATCAACATCGACTCTAATCCACGTCAATAGACCACGTCAGCTAAGCGACACGTGGCACAACTAGGTAGTGACAAGTGTCAGACAGATTCAACACTTCAGGCACATACAAGTAATGAATAAGAGTGACACGTGGCAGTGTTTAATACATGTAGAATCATGTGTGATGACAGCGCAGAGGACAGGTGGTATCGGAGTTTCGGGGATCGAGATTTGATATGTCAAGAACACAATGCGTCAAGAACTCCGAAATCGCGAAATGTGATTTCGCGAAGTGATCATAGCCGTTGGATAAGAATGAATCTAATCTGTAGATCATAACCCTGTTCGGAGTTTCGGGGTTCGGGTTTTGGTATTGACAAAAACCTTGAACATCATACATCGCGAAATCGCGATACGCGATTTCCCGATAAGAGGTATAGGTTGTGGGCCACCCAGGAGTCAGTGGAGGAAAGGTGTAAGGTGTACAGAGGAGATCGGGAATCGGCATATCGCAGCTCCAGGGAACGTATGCACATTATCTTTGTAAACCCCGAAACCCCGACGAGTGGTATGGTGGTGGTCACTTGATAG
>SNQJ01S0053508.1:87733-100584 GCA_010110895.2 Picea sitchensis | reverse complement strand
TCAAACTACTACATCCTAGAATCATGGATCTAGTTGCTTTCAAGGAGAACAACAACTCCTACAAGATTTACTAAAAATAGAAAATATGATTTTTCCAATCATAACATAACCAAAGTATCCTTTACAATCATAGATCTTGAGAAAAAATTGACCATGTGGTTGTGATGATTCATTACGTCCATCTAGGGGTGCATGGAGTCATCATGTGCATTGTTGGACAACTTTGTCACCCTTGCAGAGAAAATTATGGTTACTACTGCACAAGTGTTGTCTATAACATTTTCACAATGACTTTGCAGAGTGAATGTCCATTCTGTGGTTGCTCGTGTGGATCCAAGTGGTAGAAAACAGTTGGGAACCATGCCTCTACCTCAAGACTTGTATGCCTTTCATCATATATAATCTTTTTTTTATCAGGTGATCTTACAACATTTGCATAGTGAATATTCACTACGCAAGTGTTGTGTATGACTATTTATTAGTTAAGACAACAAACTCTGCACAACAAATATTCAATGTCACCTTAGTGAAATAACCCTTCACCAACACAAGTGTATGTTTTCCACAACTTTGATGATGTAAACAAAATTTTGACATGGTTCCATACCCAAAAAGGACAAAAAATAAGGCTTCTTCACTCATATTTATGCAATTTCAACAAGGAGATTTAGCATGTCCTTACCTTCATCATCCAATTTCACTTGTAATATTAAATCGATATTTTATTTTATCAATGACAGGTTTTGTCTCTTTAAATTTCCCAGCTGCCTGAACAAAGTTGCATTCCTCTTCAACTTCAACTGAGCATTATAAAGGACTGCCCATGAATTAACAATGGTTGGTTTGCATTCTTTGTAATGTTTCATGATTCCTTTCTCTGATATTCTCTTTTCTTCCCTGATCTTGATGATCTGATCTTGAGCTTATATTAGATTTTTTTTCAACCATCTTATGTTCTTTTCTCCTTATGTGGGTGAAGTAGGAGGTCTCTCACTTGCTTCTTGTTTTCCATGTATGTCTGGACTATTCTTCCTGGCTAAGGATCTTGTCAGAGGTGATGTGGGATTGACTGCAACTGTAGTCTCAGGGATTTACCTGAACTTCCTTCGCTTTGAAATTTCTTGCATAGGGCATGCTTTTCTCTATGGTGTTTGTGCTTCAGGAGTCTTCTCTACTAGCTTCCTTTTCAATTCCCTATTCTCCTGGTAGAATTGGGCTATAACATACTGAGATTTCTTGAGTTGTGGTTGCATATCTTTGACATATGAATCTTTCTCCCATGGTTTCACTTGCTCTTCGTCCATCTCATGGGCTACAACTTCAACGAACTCTTTCTGAACTGTGGGTATGGGATTCCTCCTAGTAGATGATCTAGTGAGTGGTTTACTTGGATCCTATGTCTCGTTGGGTTCATCGGTGAATTGTAGTTTTCTTATTTTCTTCAAAACTATATGAATGGGTGATGGATTCTCAATATATTTTCCTTTTCTCTTTTCAACAACACCTCCTCTTTTCACCCCTGGACTATTATATGTCGATTTCTCATCATACAAGGGAGTATCTCCTTTAAGATCCATGGAAATGTTTTCTAAGGTCAAGAAGGAATCTCAGTCTATGTTTATATTTCTAAGCTCTTCAACCACCAACAAATTCACCAAGGAAAAGTGGAACATGCTACTCTTTAGTTGGTCATCCCTGGCTTGGACTTTGTCTACCATTTTTCCCAAGCTTCTATATTCGTAGAAGGGTAAGTTTAGGGGGATTTTCCCTGTGCAATGCATAAGGATCCTTATCTGGTATTGATATACTATATCAAATCTACCCTCACAAGTAAAGTATTTATGGATTATCGTCAAAAGCTTCTCAAAAGGTTCCAAAACATATTCCTTACGAATGGTGGCACCAACTTTATGCTTTTTGTACTTAGGATTGAGAAAATCAATATAAAACAAAGGATATAAGGGCATACCTTTAAACCACTTCTCTCCCTGTATAGGGATCTCTGTAGCAGCTGACATGATTTCTTATGATACTGGAAAGGTGACCCCTAAAATGGTTGTGTTGACACCATTGAAGTTAAGAGAAAACTACTTGGTTAGCTACACATTATACCCCTGAACTTTTTCACAGAATCTCATACATCCAACCTTCCCGAAGGACACCCTATATGCAGAGTCTGATTTCACCAAAGTCATCCCTTGGGGTTCATATCTAAACATGTTTCCTCCCTTGTATTTATTCTTTCCCTATGAAGTCATGTTTCTGTGATGTCTTCCTTGCAAAATTAAATTTCAGACTGCTCAAAGAAAAAATACCTTCACGCTCAAGATGCAATCTTGCACAACAAACTAGGATGGGTAGGGTTTGGCTCGAATGAAGCAAAACTGGTTATATAAAAGGTGAATTCGTTTAGAGGATAAACTTGCAATGGGATCCAAGAAAGGCTCTTAGACAGTGATTGCAATGAATGAAGAGTGCACAACAAAAAATAGAGTACATGTTTGCGTAGAAAATGGTAGCACACATGGTTTGGGTAGAGAATGGAGTTTACACAAATTTTAAATAGCGGGGTGATCGTTTGCATAGCAGTGAGATTTGGATCTTGTTCGAGAGGATATGGATTATGAATAGATCATGAAGGAAATGAAGAAAGACAAAAAGGTGGCCAATATACATGCATGAATGGATAAGAAGTGAAATTTGAAATGGGAAGTGCTTATCCAAGTTGACAAGACATTTCAAGGAAAGTTGAGGAATTTGTGCAATGAACTTATGGAACACATACATTTTTTAAGCTTGCAACGGTACAAATGACATGGAGTGTCATGATTGTTCCTTCTCTGACCTCATGAGAGGTGATGATGAACCATAATACGCTTTGACATGACATTCACCCTAACCTATGACTCGACCTTAGAACATAATTTCCCACTTTTGTTATATCATTCTAGACTTAGGAAAAAATGGACCATTACAAAACTTTCAGCACGATGGACTTATAAACTCTTGACTCTTTGATTTTTATTATGGTGTTTTATGAGAAAGACAATACACTCTTTAACCCAACTTATGGCTAGACCCCTTACTGACATTCAAGTCATTCTTTATTTAATTGTTGACCTCGTAAACCCTGACACACTAACTATGACTCATCTAGGAATACCTTGATCTTCCTAAGACCATGGCATGAATTTTCAAACTTTAGATAAAATATGAGTTTTACCCTAAAACTATTGATGCTAACTCTCCCTTTTGCACGAAATAAATGAATTGATACAACATCATGGGTTTAAATCCCTTGGGCTCTATGAAAATGATGAAGGCCTTTGATCATGCCTGGTCAAAAACTTTAATCAATCTTTGAATCACCAATAGAAAAATCATTGAACAATGTGGGAACAATGTAGGTTTGGATTTTACCTTTGAATTTTGATTAAGTATACTAGGTGGATTCTATTGATCAAAATTGACGATATGCAGACATAATTATATTTATGGTTGGTTGATGATGAGTCTTCCATGATGTATGTTGAAGCAAGGATAACATATCCAAATCGTTATATGTTTATAAAAAATGAGGAATGTTCTTCTGATTATGGTTTAGTTAATATAGTTAATATCTATGTTAGTAGGCATTTTTCCATGATGATGTTGTACGATTAGCAAGGAAATATTATTGGTTGTCATAATTATATTTATCCTTGTCCAACACAATATCAACACTTAATTATCACAACCACATTATAAAAGTGGTTGATATACATTCATCGACACTATTTTCCACCTTTCCAAACTAATGATTTCGATCCGCGTATATAAACCAATTTTATAGTGTGGTTGTGCTAGTTGAGAGCCACCATGTGTGGGGAGGATTAGTAGACCATGGTTTACTATGGTTGATCATGGTTGACTATGGTTGATCATAATCAACTTTGGTTGACTATGGTTAAGTATGGTCAAGTTATGGTTGTTGAAGGTTTATTGTGGTTGACTATGGGTGACTATGGTTAAATATGGTTGACCATGGTTATCCATGTTTAACTATAGCTGATCATGGTAGACTATGGATGACCATGTTGACTTTATTTGACCATGGTTAAGTATAGCTTACTATGAAAGACTATAGCTGACAATGTTTGGCTATTATTTTCTATGGTTCATCGTTGTTGAAAATGGTTCTACATGGTTGAATATGGCTAACTATGTTGACCCTATTGACTATGTAGACTGTGTGATTAAATATGGTTGACCAAGTTTGACCATGTAGACTATGTATAAGAACATTTGAGCATGGTTGACTATCATTTTCCATGAAAGGATATAGTTGACTATGGTAGATCATGATTGGAAACATTTGACAATGGAAATCATGTTGACCATGGTTGATTATGGTTTCCCATGGTTTCCTATGGTTGATCCTGGTTTACTATGGTTGACTATGGTTTATCAAGGTTGAACCTAGTTAATTATGGAAGACCATGTCGACCATAGGTGGCTATGGTTTACCATGGTTGACTATGTATCAACAAGGTTGATTATGGTTGACCATGAGTGACTGTGAATGGCTATGGTTGACCAATTTTGATCATGTGGACTATGGTTGACCATGTTTGACCATGTACACTATGTATCACCATGTTTTACCATGGTTAACTATGGTTGTCTATGGTTTCCCATGAAAGATAATAGTTGACTATGGTTGACCAAGGTTGAGAACATTTAACAATGGTGACCATGTTTCCCATGTTGACCATGGTTGACTATGGTTGAGAAAGGTTGGATATCGTTTCCCATGGTTTCCTATGGTTGACCATGATTGGGTATGGTTGACCAGGGTAGATCCAGGTCGATTATGGAAGATCATGTTAACCATTGGTGACTATGATAAAGTTATAATTTACCTTTTTAACATAGTTGACTATGATTGACTGTGGCAAGCCATGGTCAACTGTGGAAGAAGTGTTAAGCATGGGTGACTATGTATGATCATGGATGTCTATCGTTGACCATGGGTTCCCATGTTTGACTATGTTTGACCATGGGTGACAATGTTTGACTATCTTTGACGATGGATGACCATGGTTAACTATGTTTGAACATGGACAACCATGGTTGACAATGTTTGACCATGTTTTTCCATGGTCATTATGGATGACCACGTAACCTATGTATGACCACGTTTGACCATGGTTGTCTATTGTAGCCCATGAAAGACTATAGTTGACTATGGTTGAAAAGTTTTGATAATGGTGACCATGTTGCCAATGTTGACCATGGTTGATTATGATTGACCATGGTCGAATATGGTGGACCAAAGTAGGCCATGGTTGATTTGGATGGATTTTGGTGGCCTCCCACCTATTCCAACTATCTCATTTTGGCAATTTGGTAGTTTTTTCCCTAGTTTTTGGGTCCCTAACTTGCAGGGCCATTTTGAGGCCCTAAACAACAATTTTTAGGGCTCGTCACAATCTGAATGAGCTTTGTTAAATGGAAACAAAATGTGTAGTTCTCGGATAGACCTTTCCAATGGGCTATCGTGCGCCTAAAATGAAGATCGAATAAAAAAGTTACGACCCCGAGAAGTTGATGTACTAACATACCCAAACGACCACATAACTTTTAGCGCTTCATCTCCCAGGGTTAGATTTTTTGGATGTCTAGGGTTTTTAACATTCATGTTTATTGTAAAAAGGTCTTTAGAGCCTTATTGTAATCATATTATTATGAATGAGCACAATCGTCACATCTCTTCTCAGAGATAAGCCACCACCATTTTAACAATCTTGTTTCCACTGCATTTTATAGTTTCAACTTATTTCCTTATTGAATAGAAACCATATTTACTGTATATCTATTATTCTGTGTTAAACATCTTTTGATAATTATCCGTATTCATTTTTTTTGCAAATATATTCTGGATCAGTGGTATCAAAGCGGTCTTCTCCTTGTCATTCTTAATGCATGCCATCAATGAGTTCAGGGTACAAAGAATTGGGTCTCGAGCTTGTTTCTCTCGAGGAAAAAATCTCTTGCACACCAAAACAAACTCTCATGGAAAAAGAAAATAAATATGATGGGACAGGAGATCCCTTCAAAATGTTGCTCGAGGAAGCCCTCATGCAACAGAGGAACGAGATGATGGATAGTTTTGCGTAAATCCTTCGGCGACTACCAACAAGCAACACATCTTCCTCAAACGAAGGTGCCGCCCCCTTCAAGGTACAAATCAACTTCAATATTCCTATATTTTAAGGTCATATAGGTGAAGATGCGGTAGAAAATTGGTTGAATCTACTAGAAGGGTATTTATTTTTCCATAACTTCTCGAATAGAGAAAATATTACTTTTGCGCTCCTCAAAGTCGTCCCCCATGTCAAATATTGGTGGGAAACTTTCAGTTAGCAAAAGGAAATATAGGAACCCTCATTATTTATAGTCGCAATCACTTGGGAGTCCTTCAAGGATGTTATTAAGGAACAATAATACCTTGTTCGAAGTTATGATGACCTGTACACAAAATTGACCACGCTGCGGGAAGAAAGAGACCATGCAATGCCTGAGTTCACAAATATATTCCAGACCTTGCGCACCAAGTTGGGTATTAAATATTCTGAATGACATCCGGTGCTCAAGTATCGTGGTGGTATTCATAGATACATCCAGGATGAATAGAGTTTCTGGACATCTCATCCTTGGGTGAAACCTATCAATATGTCATCAAAATCGAGCAGAAGCTCAAACAAAAGAGGTAGAAATTTGGGCCTAGGAACCCCTCACAGTAAAAGCCAGGAAAGGACAGCCCTAACCCACAAAATAATTGACATAGAAAAGACAGACAACCTCAGGACAATCAGTCTAGGATGCAAGAAAATAAGTACACTGGAAAGAAAAATAAGGATACCAAAAAGTGGTGTGACTTCCATAAGATCCCCTGGCATAACACTGTTGATTGTCGCTCGAAGTAGTCATTGGTGGTTGAGGTGAAAGCCTCTAAATCAGATGTGGGTTCTGAATCTTAGTCAGAACCTGAAAGGGGGAGATAGATCATTGACACATAACCTAGTGCAACCATTGCTACCACCAAGCTCTAGCCTGGTGAACCATATGAGCCAGAGGAAGGCGAGTTCCTTTTTCATTCATAGATATGGGTGAAGGGTACCCCGATACACTTCATCGTTGATAGAAGTAGCCAGAACAACCTCATCTCAACAGAGGTTTTCAAGTGACTCGACCTGTTGACAACGCCGCACCCGCAACCCTACACCATCGGATGGCTCCTCCAAGGAAGAGACATCCCTGTCAGCCAACAATGTCGTCTGTCATACGACATCAAGCCCTTCAAAGACGCAGTATTGTGTGATGTTTCCCCTTTTAAATTTTGTAATGTTCTTTTGGCCCACCCATATTTATGGAAACGTCATGCTATATATGAGTCTAGGCCTCGCAGTGTTATTATTACTTTGAACAAGAAATTGTACAGGATACTCAAGGCAAACCCACCCAATTTTATTTTCTAAATCTCTGCCAAGCAATGAAGAAATCTCATCTCTCATACAATGATCCATAATCAGATCTAGAAGGCTTCCAGGTCTAGAAAAAGCTCAAAAGTGAAAGTTCTCATAATCAGACGAAACCAATTTCATTGTGACCGTTTCATCGCGCTGATTCTGGCCATATATTTACTTTCTCAAATGAGCTCCATATGCGAGAGTTATCACACTCTGGCCATTTTCTCAAATAGCTAAAAAAGTCAAAGGACTGGCAAAAAGTCAATCTTGACGTTAGCATGAAATCACCAAAGACACCTCATAATGCTGATGTGGCAGATACATGTGGCAGCAGTTGACTGGGCATATGATAGATCAAATCTGATTTAGACACGTGGCATGTGACACTTGTCAATTTTTGGGAAAATGAGGTGGTGCCACGTGGCCCAGGCATGGGCATCCACGTGGCACCTAGTCAGAACATGTGTGGCAAGTTCCAAAACTATTTTGAGGTCCATGGGTTTTGAACCCTCGACCACCCACCATATTCCAAGCACTTTGGGAAAGTCCCAACCACCAATGTGCCATGTGTGAAGCTTGTTATATAAGCCAAACATAAACTATATAACATGTGTATGTTGTAATATGGTGCGGAAGGAGGGGACTGGGGATAAGCCCCAACCTGTGGTTTATCATTGTAGCATACGACTGGGGGGAAGCGCGACACATGGAATAAACGCATGTCCACTAGGAAGCCATTGGTTACATGGTATCTGCCCAAAATCCAGGGGCTTATCCACTTTTGATGCATGGGGCTCTATGCATAGCCCATAGGTCCCGTGGAAAGTGCCCAAAGACCAGGGACTGGAGCCCATTTCAGGCCAGCACGCAGCCCAAAGGGCTGGCACTTGGACATATGTGTTGCCATGTGACCATAAAAGGGGGGCACATGCCCAGGGTGAGGGGGATAAGCCCTATAATTAACATAAGTGGGTTTTATTATATGGTTTTTGGATTTTGTCATGATTTTTGGCCTGTTAATGGAGGAGTTTGCCCATTATTGGGATATATTGGGCTCTTTTTAAGCCCATAGTTTGGGAGGAAGTTGGGGAAGGATAACAAACTTAATATCTATAAAACCCAGGCTTGTTTGAGGCCATGGAGGATAGTCAGATTAGAGTTATGCTGAAGCAAAGCCAAGCCAAAGCCATATTTATGCAGTGAAGTTGTTGAGGGGTAGAGACTTGCAAGCCATTTCTGGGAGCTACACTCAGTCTTTTTTAGTGTTGTCAGTTGTGTTGGATTTCTGAGGTCGAGAAGAACACAGTGAGATCAGAATGGATTCCATTTGATGTACGCTTTATTATCACTCTGTAAATTCCCAGAGGTTGCTATGAGGTAAGAAGAAACTTATCAGAGGTAACCTTAACCAACCGCTTCGAAACTGAGAGCTAGCCCTACCAGTTTCAGAGAGGGATCTCTCTATGAGTTTTAGATTTGTTTGAGTTTTCAATATTTTAGTCTTGTTAGAAAGAATATAACCGAGTTGCTTCTATTGTTTTTTAATGAAATGGATGAATATCACTTACGCTTCCATTGGGCTATGGGGTCTATTTTAAAAAGATAGAAGTTAAAGACAACTTTTACAAGATTCATTTCATAGGGCGAGATACTGCTAATGCTGGATTCTTTAGGAATAAAAATGGTGCATTGTTGAAAAAGACGAGATATCAGTTAAAAAACAAAAGCATTTAAGAATTTCTTTGTTATAACATCAGAGGAAAAACATTTAAATCTATAAAAGATTAAGAAAAGAGTACACAATGGTAAATTCTGCAACTTTAACTTCTTTTAAAGATTAGATTTAGAAAAACAATATGATAACTGAGAAGGAAAAACCTGTATGCAGACAGAGGGAGCTTCACCAACAATTTACACATAGGAATCCTGTGAAACTTCTCTTTGTATTACTAGAAATAACTTCTTGATAAAAATTACAGCAACTAGAGCTTGCTCGGGCGTAAAAATCAGCAACCCTCAATACTTCTAAGTTTGAAATATTTATAATCAAAGTTACAACGACCCTGTCATTAATGATCAGGACATGGCAGATTCTAAATTTAACTAACTAACTCAACAAGATACAAAACTTTAGGGACTGTTAATGATGTGTCAAATTATTGAAGCTGATTTTGGGGAAGGGCGTTGGTGAGTCATATGCACAACTTTGTTTGATCTGATTGTTGACTAGAGCAGGACACCTCATCTCCTATTCGATCAGATTGCATAGCTCTTCCCATCGTAGCTGACTGGGAATAATGAATTTGAGTAGTCTTCGGTATATTTCATACATCTCTATGTACTTGGAAAAAGTTGGCTTGGCGATGAAAATGTACCGGATCTCATGTTGTATGATGATGTCTGGCTGCAAAGTTTCTAAGAACGNTAGCTGACTGGGAATAATGAATTTGAGTAGTCTTCGGTATATTTCATACATCTCTATGTACTTGGAAAAAGTTGGCTTGGCGATGAAAATGTACCGGATCTCATGTTGTATGATGATGTCTGGCTGCAAAGTTTCTAAGAACGGCTTGCCCATTATGATGCCCTATATTCCTGAAAATTTTGAACTATATTTGGCCATCGTGGCTAGCTTCTGTTTATAATCAGGAAGGGTCATTAACTTATCATTTAGGACCATTAAGTCCGGGAGACCTTTCTTCTGCGGAGCTTCGATCTTACTGAAAAATCTTTGAAATCCTGTGTCCATAGTCTGGACTTTCTCTTCCAACTACAACATTAGTCCTCTCTTGGTCAGAACCCTCTTGACTTCGAGGATGGTTTCTATCCTGTCTTCAATATTCAAATCCTCTAATTCTTCCTGAGTTTTCAAATTCAGGAATCTAATGATCTCAGTGGCTTCTGTGGGAATTTCTCTAAGCTCTCCTTTTATTTTCTCAATAGCCTGCTTGCTCCTTTGTACCAGTTATTTTTGCTCGAACATGATTTGCACCATAGGCCATATTTCATTTATGGATTTGGAGATATCCATCCAAATATTTTCCTTGGCCTCAGCAAGTGTCTTGCCCGCCACTGTTTTCTTTTGAAGCTGCTGCAATTCCTGTTTGAGCTTGTCTGATGTTTTCTTCTCCATGAAGTAGCTTGTTTGGTAAGAAGACTTGATCTTATGTTTCTTCTTTAGAGACACAAAGTGTATGTCGTCTGAGTTTATCATCTATCTTATGTACTCTAGGGAAAATATCCTTATGGGTAAATGCTTGGGAAGCTTGTATGGAGCTAACTCACACCCATATATTCTGATCTCAGTGTGATTTTGGTAAAGATACCAATATTTGGTTTTTGAAAGGTCTAAGAGGTGTAAAATTCTCTTAATCTCCTCATTTATTCTTGGTTATGGTCTGCCACTAAGCATGCTCACCACTAGGTGGTAAAACTGTTCGATCAACAATTTGAAAATGAACTCTGTGGAATTTCGTCTGAGCAACGAAGTCCAAGATGTTACATCCTGCAGCTTCCCGTCCTTGTCCATTTTCTGCATCAATAAAGAGAACCTATCCGCTTGAAAGAAAGTGAAGATGTAAGCCAATATGGAGGAGTACCGGAACATGCCCTCTATGGCAAATTTTGAAAATTTCTTGTGAATATTCTCCACTGGGAAAGTGTTGTAGTTGAACTAAGTGATGGGATTCTCCTCGGTAGAGAAAATGGACAGAAAACCCAATATAGGTTCATCCACCCATTCATCTGAAAAATAACCAAGAAGACAATAGATTGATGAAATGAATTGGTTTCCCTTTTATGAGAACAGGGAGGAAGGATACGGGGGATTTGACTTGGGGAACTGAGCATCCTATGGGAGGAAAAAATCAAAGATCTAGGCTCTTTGAGGAAAATATAGTTTATGTTAGGATATTTAGAAACTTAGGAGTTAGTTAAGATCTAATTGGTCTAATATGTCGTTAGGTAAAAGTGTGTTTCTTTAGTATGCATTAGTATGCATTTGTAGTTAGGAAATCCGACAGTCACGATATGTTCCCGACATAGAGTGATCCGACGGTTCATACTCTCCTCGATCTTAATGGCCATTGATCCATGGATTAGCACCCGATTGGTCCATGATCTCTATTTAAAGAGCATGGAGGGTCATTTTCCGATGATCCATTGTGATAAACTCTCTTGCCAAATCTCTTTGTAATCATTTCCTTTGCATTAATAAACTGCTCCAAGTGGCCACATTGGTTGGGGACATGGATGTTTCCCCGTAGGGGTTTTACCACGTGAAAACATCGGTGTGTTGATATTTGATATGGTTATGTGAGTGGTTACTAAATGTGTTCGTCCTTTGTTGGAATACCTGTGTTGTCGAACATGGTATCAGAGCTTGTTTGAAGACTCGCTCCTGTTGTAGATCGAGATAGTGAAGCCGAGTTGTCTCATCTCCATTTTCTGGCATTTTTGTACATTTTTGGGCTGAGAGGACTGTTCCATTGCGTCTGGAGCACTCGTTTCATTCAGGAACACTTTTATTTTCACTCGAGAAGGTTTATGTTTGCCCAATATATGACCATTACAGTCAGATTCAGAGAAAAATTGTTTTCTTGTGTGAAAAGAGTTTTTTTGGAGCATGCTCTCCAAGGCCGTCTTCAACAACAACAACAACAACAACACGCCCAATCCTCCTTCTAAACATTACAATATGTTTTTCTAGACCATTTGGTTAAAACTTGCCTTATTAAGTAAGAGGTCTTGAGTTGAAGTCTCTCTTTTGTTACTTTTTTTTGAAAAAGTTCATGCTAAAAATTGTAAAGTGCATTTCACTTCAAGTATAAAAGTGAATAACTATAAGTAGTTTTATATTTTATTTTAGAGTTATTTTGCATGCAACTTTTCTGATTATAAGGTAACCTCATTGTAAAAGTGATCCCCACTTCTCTTTATAAAAGTGGGTCACTTCATAAAGTAGCTTACACTATCACATGGTTATTTGGTTACCATTTATGCCTTTTTAAAAGAGGTATAACTATAACATCGGAAGTCCGTTTTCAATGTCGTTTTTTTTAAAACCGCATAACTTTTTGAGATCTTTCAATCCAGATCATTAGTTTCAGTTTTTAAATCCGCATTATCTACATATTTAATATGGATTATACAAGTACTGTCATGCTTACCAGCAACAACTACTTCCAACGGAGATCCCATATGGAAGATTTATTAAGAAGTAAAGGCCTGTACCAGATTACCATGGGAAAGGAAACAACCCCCACTGATGATGATAAGAAATCCAAATGGGATAATAGGAATGACAAAGCACATGGACTAATTGGAATGTCCATCTCTCCT
>SNQJ01S0053508.1:71725-83797 GCA_010110895.2 Picea sitchensis | reverse complement strand
CGATCTTAACGGCCATTGATCTATGGCTTAACACCCGATTGGTCCATGATCTCTATTTAAAGAGCATGGAGGGTCATTTGCCGATGATCGATTGTGAGAAACTCTCTTGTAAAATCTCTTTGTAATAGTTTTCTTTGCATTAATAAACTGCTCCAAGTGGCCGCGTTAGCTGGGGCCATGGATGTTTCCCCGTAGGGGTTTTACCACATGAAAACATCGGTGTGTTGATCTTTGATCTGGTTATGTGAGTGGTTACTGAAGGTGTTCATCCTCTGTTGGAATACCTGTGTTGTCGAACAATTTATGGTATAACTCTGTCATGATTTCAAGATTGAAAGGGGAGGCAGATTTAGTTCTGGGTATCTACATCATCTGATCAATGGCCTCTAGTGTGATGAAGAACAAAGTGTATCCCGATGATGATACTATGGCTCTCTGGTCAAGGAGGTAATAAGCCTAGAATTTGAGGGAAAATTCATGGAAATGATGAACCTAGGGGAAAACATATAGAGGAAGATTGGACTCCCAGAGTCGAATTTCATCGCTCTGATCTAAGAAACTGTCTTTGAGCCATGACTGCAAATCTGCGAATTCAAATTTGCACCTTGTATCTGATATTAGATGATCTTTGTCGGACAATGGGATCTTGTTGAGGTCGAGAGGAGGTGGGAGGAAATGATTTTCCCCAGCTTCTACTTTCTTGTATTTTGGTGCCATCATTGTGAAAAATACCTACAATTCAAACAAAAATGTTAGTGGTAATGGTTGTGGTTGGGTTGTTGATTGAAGACTAGAAATGGTGAGGGGACTTGTGATGGGTGAAACAGGGGGGATGGGCTGAGAGAGTTATGAGATGGGACTTGTAGGGGAAAAAGTGGAAAGTGATGTCATGATACGGCAGTGGTATGCCAGAAAAGTGGTAAATAGTAAGTGGTAAAGTGGTTTGCGGTAAGTGGTGGGATTCTGGTGCAATAGATTCCTGCCATGTTAGAGAATGGGGCCCACCAGAAAACCATTTCATTCTAGACCCCCCCCCATCATTAAAATAAGAATGGTCGGGGGGGGTGTCCGAAAAGTATTATCAGTTGTCCATCCATGCGCCCGTTGCTAGACCGTAGAATTGAGCGCTTCCTTTAACAAACTTTCAGGACCCCCCCCCCACCATCGTTAAAGGAAGAACGATCGAGGGGGTCTGAAATTATATCTCATCCGTAGATATGGGCGCCAATGCCTCAACCACTCAGATGTGCATTCTTGTTACTCATCATTCTAGACCCCCCCCCCCCACCGTTAAAGGAAGAACAGTCGGGGGGGTCCGAAAAAACTTGTTGATGGTAGATCTAAACGTTGGTGTCTCAATCATTCATCTGTGCACTCTCTTTAACCTGCCAGCGCAAAATCATATTTGCAGTGGAGACTTAGTCTTGCACCTTTTTGTGGGTTTGCTTATCTTTACCTACTTTTGTCGCCATGGGGGTCAGGAAACATACTTTCAAACTTCAAATATATGAATCAACATCGATCATCATGCGTGTTTTATTGAAATCAAGCCAACTAACCTATTCTCTAACCTAAGTTCTAACCTACTTCCCTATGACATTTAGCCCAGATTAAATTGTTGGACTAAGAAATTACTCTACCTTAGGGTTATTTGACCAAGATTAGGCACTTTGGTCAAATTTATTCACTAGCTAGCCTATCTACTTGGCCAAGATTAAACAGTTTAGCCAAGATTATTCATTAATACTATCAACATCAATTTAAAAGGACTTGGTCATTCTTAGACTGTATGGATCAAGCCATTGTTATTGCATGTGGATTTATTTAATTTATTTTATGCCCTCTTTTATTCTTTTCTCTTTTTCTTTTTCTTTTCTTTTCTTTCTTTTTCAGAATGCAGTAATCTCTGCAAGTCAAAAACCCTAAAGGGACAAAAATACAATCAACAGTTGATCCTATAAATTATAGGGTTATAACAGTGTCTCCACTTGGGGATGGTATCCTCCTTGCGAGATGCCAAGAATCTTGCTTCTTGTGGCCTTGAAGAATTTCTTCTAGAGCTTCTTCTGTTATTTGACTTGCTTTATTTTGGAAATTTTGATGAAATTTTCAGTGTCTTAGGGCCTTCTCTGCGGGCTTCAAACACCTGAACAAAAAAACCTACACCTAAAAGACTTGTAAACAAAATGATATATACAATGGAATGGAATCATGGTGATCTCTCTACTGAGGTGGCAAGTAATGCTTCAACATCCTGCCATTTATGGGTCCCCTTGGTAGGTCTGATCCATCACTATTAGCAAGTAGAAAAGCATTATTTCCTTTGAAGGCCTGAATGGTGTAAGGACCCTTCCACAAGATATCGAAATTTCCATGTTTACCTTTATCTTCATTTCTGGAGTCCCACCTCAAAACTAGATCACCTAATTCAAAGTTATCCTCTTTGGTTCTCTTGTCATAAATCTTTTTAATATTTTCCTGGATCACTTGAGTTCTATTGTAAACTTCTTCTCTGGATTGCATTAGGTGGATCATTTGATTTATTCTTCGTTGGACATCGTTTGTTTCYTCTTGTGTTTCCTACAATAGTTTCATGACCAAAACTCCTAATGAAAGGGTAAAAATTGCCTCGATGCCATACACCAACTAGTATGGAGACATACCAATCGATCTTTTGGTGTTAATTATGTCAGCCCAGAGTGTGAAAACCAACTTATTATGTCATGATTTTTTGTTTTCTTGTAGTATCTTTCTGAGGATGTTCACCAGACTTTTGTTAGAAGACTCAGCTAGCCCATTTCCCTGTGGATAATAAGTCATCGAATGTCCCAAAGTAATATGATATTGATTACAAAAATCTATGAGCCTTTTGGATCTAAAAGTCGCTGCATTGTCAGCTATAATTTTTCTGGGGCATCCAAAACGAGACAAAATGTTAGTTTCTAAAAACTTGATGATGATAGAGTCAGTAGATTGCCTGCATGGTACAACCTTGATCCACTTGGTGAAGTAGTCTGTGGCCATGAGGATCCATTTATGTTGGCCTAAAGAGGGAGGATGTACTTCACCAATGAATTATATCCCCCACTGTTGGAAAGGAGATTCAATAGAGATGGGTTTCATTGGGAGGGGGAAAAGCTTCCTTTTACCTTCAAAAGTCTAACACTAGTGGCAAGAAGTAACCTTTTGATGAACGCCAACAAATAGAGTAGGCCAGTAAAATCCATCTCTCATAATCTTGTTAGATGTGTTCTTCCAGCTCAGGTGCCCACCAGAGTCTCCTACATGAAAATCTTGAAGAACTTTGTCAACTTCATCTTTTAACAATAAATTAAGCAAGATACCACTAGGATCTTTCCAATAGAGATTGCCTTCCAGGATACAAAATTTCAATGCTTTCAATTTAATAAATCTAGCTTTGGTCTTAGTCAAACCTGGAGGAGCCTGTAAATTATGGAGTACAAAAATGAGGTCTACATACCAAGGGGAATTTAGGAATGCCTCTTTTATGTTTGGAGTCGCCTGCTCTTCCGGTCCGTCTACTACAGCCGAAAAGTTAATATCTAAAGCACGAAAATTAGGATCAGCCATCAGTTTGGCCAAACCCTGTCGTTTGATCAGTTTAGTAGGTTTTATTTCAATGTTGTATTCCAGAATGACCGCAATCCATTTTCCTCTTCTTCCATCTAGATTATCCTGGGTAAAAATATCTTTGACCACTGTGTTTGGGACGTATGCAATTGTGTGATAGTGGAGAATATATACCCTAAAATATTTTATATCCTTTACCAGAGTGAAGGCTTGTTTCTCCATAATGTTATAATTCAACACTACGTCTCTTAAAGCTTTGTTGAGAAAGGCTATGGGTTGCTTGTACCCTTCATTGTTTTTCTACAACAATACTGTTGCTATAGTGTGCTTAGATGCGAAAGAGAAAAGAGAAAAGTCTTTGGTATAGTCTGGGCTAATCAGAACTGGGGCTTGGGTGAGAGCATGTTTCACCTGCTCAAATGACTATTTGGACTCGACATTCCATTTAATTTTTGTGTCTTTTTTCAAAATATTGGTAATATTCCTGAGAAGCTCAACCAAGTTTGGTATGAATATTCTAAGGAAATTTATTTTGCCAATGAAAGATTGTAGTTCTTTGATGTTCCAAGGGTGTTCCACCTTCTGGATAGCTTCTATCCTACTGGGATCTATTTTTATTTTTTCTTTTGAGATTATGTGTCCTAGCAGTTTACCTTCTTCTAACTCAAAAAGGCTTTTCTTAGGATTTAATGAAATCCTGAATTTATTGCACTTCTCAAACACACGTCTGAGGTGGAGAAAATGTTCTTTGTCAGATTTGGAGTAAATAGTTACATCATCCAGTTAAATGACTATAAATTTCCCAGTGTCATCCACAAAGGCAATATCCATTGCGATTTGGAAAGTATCCCCAATGTTCATTAGACCAAAAGGCATCTTCACATACATGAAGGTTCCTCAGGGTGTGGTAAAGGTTGTCTTCTATTGATCTTTTGGATGGACTAGAACTTGCTTGTAACCAGAGAAGTCATCCAGTAAGGATATCCTACTGGATCCGACCACCCTTTGTAAAATATGGTCCATTTTGGGTAAAGGGTAATTGTCTTTGAGGGAGACTTTGTTCAGATTTATGAAATCTATACAGAGCCTGATCTCGCTAGTTTTATTCCTGGTTGGAACTATATTTGAAACCCATTTGGAAAATCTCAAAGGGACTATGATATTGGCATCATACATCTTTTTGATTTCTTTCTCTATCAGGGGAAGCAACTTTGGATTAATTCTCCTAAGTTTCTGCCTGAAAGGTTTGTGTTCTTCTTTTATAGGAATCTGGTGTTGTATGATGCTTGTGTCATAGGTTTTTAAGTCGTCATAGCCCTAGGCGAAAACATCTATATATTCCTTAAAAAGTTCAATGTATTTGATTTTTTTCTTTGGTGGCAGGGATTTAGATAGTTTTATCATTTTGGGGTTTTCTTCTATTCCTATGTTACAATCTTCAACCTCTTTACCACTAGCTTCGATTTTCAGTTTTTTGGCCACATCATTAAAATCAAACAAGTCTTCCAATGGAACTAAACCTCTAGGTAACAGATTATTTTTCAATTGAAGATATTAGAATCTACATCATTTTCATTGATTTCTTCAACATCTATTGTATTTACAATGCCATTATCAAAAAAATATTTATTTACAAATTCTTCATCCTATTCTAAATCTATGTTTGTACATTCGAAATCATTTTTACATTGCAAGAAATCTTCAATTTGATCGTCATTTCCAAATACCTGCCAATATCTAATGTTGTCAGGAATGGTGGGTCTGCACTTCACCTCCACTGTGTACTTGTGAGTGGGACGAAAATGGATTTTATAGGTAGCTGCTGACGTAGCCATTCCGTCTGTGAGTATATTTTGTCCTCTAGGCATCACCTACAAATCAACCTCAGTAAAGAATTGGAGAGCATCTAAAACAACATTTCTATAGGCTCTAAGTCTGGGATGTTTTGCTGCATACTCACCTTTGATTTTCTTGATAATTAATTCAGAATCACCCCTTGCCATTATCTGCTTAGCACCAAATTTCTTCAATAATTACAGGCCGAGCATTAAAGCCTTGTACTCGACTATGTTGTTAGTACATTGGAAGTTCAATTTATAGGAATGATTCTCATAGTACTATGATCTTTGGTTATGCATCCACACTCTGGCTCCATCTCCTTCTTTACTCACAGCACCATCGAAGTCCATGCTCCAGAAGTCTGCTGGCAATTCCTCATTTTCTTCGACCATGTGGTTTCTTGCTTCGACAACTGCTTTATCGTCCTTTGGATCAGGTGCATCATCTTCCAGTTGTGCGATTTGTTCTTCAAGAGCACCATTGTTATATAGAATAAAATAATCTAGTTCAGAGTGTGAGGAATATAGTGGGTAATTGTGTGGCTTTTCCTAACTACTGACCATATACTTCATCAGTGTTTCCTTGTAAAGTTTTCATGTTAACCGAAAACCGGAATGGTGGCATAGGACATATCTAGCTGCAGGGTTCCTCTCAATTTATCTCCCTAAGACCTTGATAGAAACATACCATACTTGGGGGGAATGTCTTCCACGATGATGTCCATCACTAAACGTTTTGTCGGGATTTGAGCCAAGGTGATACATAAATCTTTAATCAGGCCTATACATTTGACCTTACTGGAGACGAAAGAATGCAAATCTTTGTAAGGTCTAGTGAACTCGAGCCCCAACTTTTTCATCATGGCTTTGGGCATTATGTTGTGAGAGACACCCGAATCTAGCATAGCGTTGTGCAATATCAGATCATGGATATTTAGGCTGATGTAAAAAACGGCCACAATGCCATTATCAGTTTGACCGTCAAGTTCAGGACCAACAGGAGCTCAGGTTGGTCATCAGCAAGGTTTATTGTGTTAGAGTGGAGTACAGATCCTACATTCAAGGCTTTGGTACCCATATCGGGTTTGATACTTAAAGATTTTATCACCTGAAACCTGTGAGCGTTCTTGTTCATCAACTCGGAGAGGGGAATGGGAATCTTCAATTTTTCTAGTTCCCCTTCAAGGATGAAAAGAGAGGTGGTTTTGTTTAAACTTTGTACTTCTGATTTATCAACAAAAACTTTGTGGACAGGTGCACATGTTTGAATGGTTGATGAAAATTCTGTCTGACTTGTTCTCTTAAGAATTTTGGTAGTTTTTTGTGCAAAAGATTCAACATCATTACGCCCAAGGGATTTCTTGGGAGGATTTTCTGAGGTTTTCTTGGTTTCAGTATCCTTCTTTGGAGAATTCTCGTTAGTCTTCTTACTCCTCAAGTTATATTTCTTGTGAACTTCCATTATAGCATTCTCAAAGGATTGTTGCTCTATTTTCTCAGCTTCCTCATTTACCTTTGTTTGTGAGAGGAGAAATATGTCATGTTCTTCTTGGGTGAGGAAAATAGACTTATGATCGTGATCATGACCACCCATTAGATTTATATGAGAATCATCAAAATCCTCAATAACTTCCTCCCCTTTATCAACATAGTTTTCCCGGAGAGGTGGTCTAATCTGTTGATCATGTCCCCTTTGTTCCCGTTGATCTCTAGGATCTCTTTGTCTAATCTGAGGTGGATTTCGTCTAATCTAAGGTGGATTTCTCCTAAAGTTTGGATTTCTGATTTGAGGGGTAGCTTGGTTCTCCCTAGGTGTTTTCCTGTCAGTTATGGTGAGTCTTTCCATCATTTTCTCCATAGCTCTGGCTAGAGAATCTAGTTTGGCATCAAATGAGGAAGTAGAAGGTTCTTCCTTGATAGTGACCCTCTTTTCTATTCTCTGCCTGGCCCTTCTGTCCAAAAGATTTGCTTCTACACTGATGACACTTTTTTGCATGTCTTCCAAAGTTGTTGTGTTTCTTTCCCTTAATTGATATGACATGTCAGCATCAAAACCATCAGGGAACTTTATTAATTCCAAACCTTGTGGTGGTTTGATTTTAGTCGAGATAACATTGTATAGATTGTTGAAACGAGTGCATTAATCCTGCACTGTCTCTCCTTGGTTTCTTATGATGTTCTCATACTCTGACAGAATTTGGAAAGGATTTTTCTTTACCTCCCACCGGTCTAGGAAAGTTTCATGAAAATCAGTAATATCATTAACGGTAGCAACACATAAAGTTTTGAACCACTTTTTCACATCTCTAGTTAGGATTTGTGCAAATAATCTCATCTGCACATCAACTTTGTCTACTTCTTGCAGGTCAAAGTAATCGTTCATTTTGTCAAAATTTTGTTGTGCATTCAAGGGACCAGTACTATCAAACTGTGGAAGTCTAGTTTGATAATCTTGGGGCATGTTATGTAAAGGAGAAACCAATAACAACAGAGCATATCTTTCCGCCATGATTGGTGGAGGAGGCTGAACAACCGCCTATGTGACAGGACAAGAAATGATTGAAGATATAGAGGATGAAGGGCTTGGAGGAATGGAGTGACCTGGTGTAATTTTAGCAGAAACTGCAGCAATAGTTGAAGCAGGAAGTTTGACGGACTGCTGAAGATGGAGCTTGTCTAAATCTTGACCAAGATTTGCGACTAGGTCTTTGAGCTTATTAGTCTCGGGGTGAAAACGTTGATCAACCTCAGCTCTAGGAGATAGTATCTCAAGGGTCTTGGGATGAAACACAGTTTGGTCTAAGATCGTTTTACTGACAAAACTATCTGATTTTGTCTGGAAAAGACTTGTTCGAAAGGGTATCTCAGACTCAAGGTCTATAAGAACAACTAACTTTTCTGGGATGGAAAAAGACCTCGAAAGTGGGCTATCACTCCTCGAAATTTTTGCAGTTATTTTCTCCCTGAGTAGTCTTTCGGGATTATCTATTACTATTGCAGGTTCTGGGTCAGGATGAGATCTAGTAGAAATTCTTTTGGGAGCTAGAATTATTGATTTTATTCTACCTTTGGAGATTTTGGTTATTTATACACAAAATTTAACAATCTGCGAACATTATTTCTAGGTAAATATTAGGGTTTGCGTTTTTTCCATAAATAAAGTTGTCTTTGTTCTAGGGGAAATAAAACAAGGGGTGGAAAGTTTGTTTCAGTTCTTCCCCAGTATGGTCGCCATTTATGTTATCAGTCTGTAAATTCCCAAAGGTTGTTATGAGGTAAGAAGAAACTTATCAGAGGCAAACTTAACCAACCGCTTCGAAACTGGGAGCTAGCCCTACCAGTTTCAGAGAGGGATCTCTCTGTGACTTTTAGATTTGTTTGAGTTTTCAAGATTTTAGGCTACTTAGAAAGAATATAACCGAGTTGTTTGTATTTTTTTTGAATGAAATGGTTGAATATCACTTACGTTTCCATTGGGATATGGGGTCTGTTTTAAAAAGATAGAAGTTAAAGACAAATTTTACAAGATTTGTTTCACAGGACAAGATAGTGCTAATGATGGATTCTTGAGGAATAAAAATGGTGCATTGTTGAAAAAGACAAGATATCAGTTAAAAAAAAAAGCATTTAAGAATTTCTTTGTTATAACATCAGAGGAAAAACATTTAAATCTATAAAATATTAAGAACAATGTACACAATGGTAAATTCTGCAACTTTAACTTCTTTTAAAGATTAGATTTAGAAAGGCAATATGATAACTAACAAGGAAAAACTTGTACGAAGACAGAGGGAACTTCACCAACAATTTACACGCAGAAATCCTGTGAAACTTCTCTTTGTATTACTGGAAATAACTTCTTGATAAAAATTACAGCAACTAGAGCTTGCTCGGGTGTAAATATCAACAACCCTCAATACTTCTAAGTTGGAAATATTTATAATCAAAGTTACAACAACCCTGTCATTAATGATCAGGACGTGGCATATTCTAAATTTAACTAACTAAATCAACAAGATACAAAACTTTAGGGACTGTTAATGATGTGTCAAATTCTTCAAGATTATTTTGGGGAAGGTCATTGGTGAGTCATCTGCATGACTTTGTCTGATCTAATTGTTGACTAGACTTGGACACCTCATCTCCTACTCGATCAGATTGCATAGCTCTTCCCATCGTAGTTGACTGAGAATAATGACTTTGAGTAGTCTTCGGTATATTTCATCCATATATTTGTACTTGGAAAAAGTTGGATTGACGTTGAAAATGTATCGGATCTCATGTTGTATGCTGATGTCTCGCTGCAAAGTTTCTAAGAACGCCTTGCCCATAATGTTGCCCTGTATTCCCAAAAAATTTGAACTATCTTTGGCCACTATGGCCAGCTTCTATTTATAATCAGGAAGGGTCATTAACTTATCATTTAGGACCATTAAGTCTGAGAGACCTTTCTTCTACAGAGCTTCGATCTTACTCAAAAATATTTGAACTCTTGTGTCCATAGTCTGGACTTTCTCTTCCAACTGCAACATTAGTCCTCTCTTGGTCAGAACTATCTTGACTTAGAGGATGGTTTCCGTCCTGTCTTCAATCTTCAAATCCTCTAATTCTTCCCAAGTTTTCGAATTCAGGGATCTAATGATCTCAGTGGCTTCTGTGGGCATTTCTCCTAGCTCTCCTTTTATTTTCTCAATAGCCTGCCTACTCCTCGATACTAGTTATTTTTGCTCGAACATGATTTGCACCATAGGCCATATTTCATTTATGGATTTGGAGATATCCATACAAATATTTTCCTTGGCCTCAACAAGTGTCTTTCCCACCACTGTTTTCTTTTGAAGTTGCTGCAATTCCTGTTTGAGCTTGTCTAATGTTTTATTCTCCATGGAGTAGCTTGTTTGGTAAGAAGACTTGAGCTAATGTTTCTTCTTCAGAGACACAAAGTGTATGTCGTATGAGTTTATCAAATGTCTTATGTACTCTAGGGAAAATATCCTCATGGTTAAATGCTTGGGCAACTTGTATGGAGCTAACTCGCACCCATATATTCTGATCTCAGTGTGATTTTGGTAAAGATACCAATCTCCGGTTTTTGCAAGGTCTGAGAGGTATAAAATACTCTGAATCTCCTCATTTATTCTTGGTTCTATTTTTCAATTGAGCATGCTCACCACTGGGTGGTAAAACTGCTCGATGAACTATTTGAAACTGAACTTTGTGGAATTTCGTCTGAGCAACGAAGTCCAAGATGTTACCGCTTGGGGCTTCCCGTCCTTGTCCATTTTCTGCATTGAGAAAGAGAACCTTTCCGCTTGAAAGAAAGTGAACATGTAAGAAAGTATGGAGGAGTACCGAAACATGACCTCTGTGGAAAATTTGAAAACTGCTCATGAATATTCTCCACTAGGAAAGTGTTGTAGTCGAACTGAGTGGTGAGCTTTTCCTCGGTAGAGAAAATGGATAGAAAACCCAATATAGGTTCATCCACCAATTCATCAGAAAAATAACCAAGCAGACAACAAATTGATGAAATGGCTTGGTTTCCCTTTTCAAAGAACAGGGAGGAAGGATACAGGGGATTTGACTTGGGGAACTAAGCATCTTGTGGGAGGAAAAATTCAAAGATTTGGGCTCTTTGAGGAAAAGATAGTTCCTAGTATAACTTTGTTATGATTTCAAGATTGAAAGGGGAGGCAAATTCAGTTATAGGCATCTGCATCATCTAATCAATGGCCTTTGGTGTGATGAAGAACAAAGTTTCTCCCGATGATGAGACTATAGCTCTTTGTTCAAAGAGGTAATGAGCCTAGCATTTGAGGGAAAATTCAGGGAAATGATGGACCTGGGGGAAAATATATAGAGGAATATTGGACTCCCAGAGCCCAATTTCACCACTCTGATCTAAGAAAGTGTCTTTGATCCATGACTGCAAATCCATGAAGTCAAATTCACACCTTGTATATGATATTAGATGATCTTTGTCGACCAATGGGATCTTGTTGAGGTCGACAGGAGGTGGGAGGAAAGGATTTTCCCTGGCTTCTGCTTTCTTGGATTTTGGCGCCATCATTGTGAAAAAGACCTGCAATTCAAACAAAAACATTAGTGGTAATGGATATGGTTGGGTTGTTGATTGAAGACCAACAATGGTGAGGGGAATTGTGATGGGTGAAACAGGGGGGATGGATTGACAGAGTTATGAGATGGGAGTTGTAGGGGAAAATGTGGAAAGTGATGTCATGATACGGCGGTGGTATGCCAAAAAAGTGGTAATGTGGTTTGTGGTAAGTGGTGGGAGTCTGGTGCAATAGATTCCTGCCACGTTAGAGCAAGGGGCCTGCTAGAAAACCATTTCNCTTGATGAGAAAGAGTTTCGAAAAATGTTATTTTCCATGTCGGAGATGGTGAAAGTTTTGTACGAGGATTACTTGGAACGGAAAAGACCATTCTTGGGTGAATCTTCAACGGGAAAAAGTGAAGAAGAAGAGGATCCTCCTCATATTCCTCCTCCACCTCCATCATCACCTCCTTCTTCTCCTTCTTCTTCAAGTTCAAGTTCTAAATCTAATGCAAAGAAACATGTTCATAAGCATAAGAATGAAATGCCATTGTTAAAACTTGATGTTGAATTTGAGTTACCCAT
>SNQJ01S0053508.1:55200-70740 GCA_010110895.2 Picea sitchensis | reverse complement strand
GGTCCATAAAAACTTGTTGACCGTAGATCTAAACGTCGGTGTCTTAGCCATTCATCTGTGTGCTCTCTTTAATCTGCCAGTGCAAAATCATATTTTTAGTGGAGACTTAGGCTTGCACATTCTTGTGGGTTTGCTCAGCTTTCCCTTCTTTTGTTTCCATGGGGGTCAGGCAACATACTTTCAAACTTCAAAGATATGAATCAACATCGATCATCATGCGTGTTTTATTGAAATCAAACCAACTAACCTATGCTCTAACCTATGCTCTAACCTAAGTTCTAACCTACTTCCCTATGACATTTATCCCATATTAAACTGTTGGAATAAGAAATTACTCTACCTTAGGGTTATTTGACCAAGATTAGGCATTTTGGTCAAATTTATTCACTAGATAGCCTATCTACTTGGCCAAGATTAAACAATTTAGCCAAGCTTATTCATTAATCCTATCAACATTGATTTAAAAGGACTTGGCCATGCTTAGACTGTATGGATCAAGCCATTGTTATTGCATGGGGATTTATTTAATTTCTTTTATGCCCTCTTTTATTATTTTCTCATTTTGTTTTTCTTTTCTTCCTTTTTCTTTTCATTTCTTTCTTTTTCAGAATGCAGTAATCTCTGCAAGTGAAAAACACTAAAGGGATAAAAATACAATCAACATTTGATCCTATAAATTATAATTTTATAGCACGTTTGATGTACTTTTCAAGCATTGAATAATTAATAAATAAATCCTCCCCCATTGAGATAAAGGCCTGGAGACATAGGCAATTTTGTGCCAAACTCCGTTATCACTTCTCTTGTTATGGTTTGATGTTCTTATTTCTTCATTTCAGATCTGTATATGATTTTATGGCTGTGATATAATTCTCTTATCTTCATCCTCTTTCATTAGCTTCCTGAATGGTCAATACACACATGTTTAATCAACTCAACCACAGTCATTAAAAGATCTTTTCAGATCAAGTGGTATCATAGCTAGTTGACATTTGGATTTGAGTTTTGCATGTTAACCAGGGAAAATATATAGCATGGTGAAGGCGAGATTGTTGCAGAGAATCCATTAATTGGATTAAGAAAGAGAGCTTCTCACAGTGAGAAGATGGCATCGGAAGAGGGATTTTCTCTTGATGAGAAAGAGTTTCGAAAAATGTTATTTTCCATGTCGGAGATGGTGAAAGTTTTGTACGAGGATTACTTGGAACGGAAAAGACCATTCTTGGGTGAATCTTCAACGGGAAAAAGTGAAGAAGAAGAGGATCCTCCTCAGATTCCTCCTCCACCTCCATCATCACCTCCTTCTTCTCCTTCTTCTTCAAGTTCAAGTTCTAAATCTAATGCAAAGAAACATGTTCATAAGCATAAGAATGAAATGCCATTGTTAAAACTTGATGTTGAATTTGAGTTACCCATATATGATGGTGAAGTTAATGCAAAGAGACTTGACAATTGGGTCAGGCAGATGGAGGTTTACTGCAGTGTGCAACAGATCAAGGATGAGGTCACACAAATCAAGTTGGCATCTTTGAGGCTTGTAGGCACAACTCTCATCTAGTGGAAAATCAAGTTGCAAAACAGAACAAAACAAGTGGGTAATGTATTTCCATCATGGTAAAGTTTCATTTCTGCACTTAGGAAACAATTCTATCCTTTGGGTTATAAGGAAAAATCATTAACTGAATGGAGATCTTTAAAACTAAGAAAAGTACAAATAGTGCAAGAGTATACTAATGGCTTTCAAAAAATGGCATTGATGTTAGATATCCCTTTACATACACAGGAAACCCTTATGAAGTATATAGGAGGTTTTACCTGCCCATATTAGAAATATTGTATTCATGTTTGGACCCACTAACCTTGATGAAGTTTCTGTTCAAGTGATGTATATTGAAGCAAGGAAAGCAGGTGTATTAGGGGAATCATCTTCAAGGAAAGAGGACAAGAGTAAGTGGATAGAAAAAAATGCAATTGCAGTGATAAGAAATGAAGAGAGTCCCTCTTGCAAGCATTGCAAGAAAGAGGGGCATGATGAGGACTGTTGTTGGCAGTTGCATCCCGAGAAGAGGCCAAAGTGGTTCAAGGAAAATAAGGGAAGGAAAACAGTGGCAGCAACAACAAGACCCATAGACTTGGGATCATATTCAAGTGATGAATCTAAAGTCTCATTGGTTGGTATGACCGGTAAAATTGGGGAAGGCATTGATTGTAGAAGTAAATTGTTTCATATAAGGACCATCATGTGAAACACTAAGATAGACACATTAATCGACAATGGATCTCAATCTAATATAATCTCAGAACAATTGGTTAAGCAATTGGGGTTAAAAACACAAGTACATCATAAGCCTTACTCACTTAAATGGATAAGCAATCATCATCAAATGCACATAACAAAGTAGTGCAAAATCAAATTTGCAATTTCATCTAAGTATGTGGATGAGGTAACATGTTATATAGTGTCATTAAGTGAATGTGGGATGGTCTTAGGTAGTCCATACTTATATGATCATAAGGCAATCTTCTACAGGACAAAGAATCAATATCAATTAACCAAAGCAGGTCAAGACTATGTGGTTCATGCTCACCATGTTAAGGAAAATAAAACACTTCAAACAATGGAACAATTAAAGAAGGCAGGGAAAGAAATCAACAAACCAATAATTGTTTCAAATGAAGTAATCGATCTTAAGAAAGAACAGGAAATGATTGTTGAATGGAAAGTCAATCACAATTTGCTTCAAGATAAGTTCATGTTGTGCAAATATTACAAGTATATCAACTCATTTGTAGTTGTCTTTTTGATGCTATCATTAGTAATGTTGTCTACATGGATGATAGTGGTTTCAATAAAATGTAACATGGTTCAAATGGCTAACAATATTTTGTCAGTTGTCATGATTGTGTTACAGTTGATCTTGATGAGACAGGTGCACAGGACAGAGTTAAGAGATAGAGAACAAGTCAGGTGGCCTATCCTTAGCTTATTGACTGGTCAGTAACATTTTGGGCACAAAAAGGTCCTTTAGTGGGGAGGTGTGATCTAGAATCGGATCCAGGAGGCTTCTAGGTCTAGAAAAGGATAAAAAATGAAAGTTCTCAGAATTAGACATAACCAATTCCATTGCAACCGTCTCGTTGCACTGATTCCGGCCATATATTTACTTTCTCAAATGGGCTCCATATGCGAGAGTTATCACACTATGACCGTCTTCTCAAACAGCTAAAAAAGTCAAAGGACTGGAAAAAAGTCAATGCTGACATCAGCATGACATCACCAAAGACACCTCATGATGTTGATGTAGCAGATACATGTGGCAGCAGTTGACTGGGCAGATGACAGATCATATTAGATTTGGACACGTGGCATGTGACACTTATCAATTTTCGGGAAAATGAGTTGGTGCCATGTGGCCCAGGCATGGGTAGCCACATGGCACCCAGTCAAAACATGTGTGGCAAGTTCCAAAATTGTTTTGAGGTCCATGGATTTTGAACCCTCGACCACCCACCATAGTCCAAGTGCTTTGGGAAAGTCCCAACCACCAACACGCCATGTGTGAAGCTTGTTATATAAACCAATCATAAAATATATAAACTGTATATGTTGTAATATGGAGTGGAAAGAGGGGGCTGGGGCTAAGCCCCAGCCCATGGTTTATCATTGTAGCATATGACCGGGGGGAAGCGTGGCACATGGAATAAACACCCATCCACTAGGGAGCCATCGGTTACATGGTATCCACCCAAAATCCAGAGGCTTATCCACTTTTGATGCGAGGGGTTCTATCCATAGCCCATAGGTCCCGTGGAAAGCGCCCAAAGACTAGGGACTGGAGCCTATTTCATGCCAGTGTGCAGCCCAAAGGGCTGACGTTTGGCCATATGTGATGTCATGTGACCATAAAATGGGGGAGTGCACCAAGGGTGAAGGGGATAATCCCTATAATTAACATAAGTGGGTTTTATTATATGGTTTTTGGATATTATTATGATTTTTGGCCTATTAATGGAGGATTTTTCCCATTATTGGGAGATATTGGGCTCTTTTTTAGTACATATTTTGGGAGGTAGTTGGGGAAGGATAACCAACTTCATATCTATAAAAACCAGGCCTATTTGAGGCCATGGAGGATAGTCAGATCAGAGTTATGCTGAAGCAAAGCCAAGCCAAAGCCATTTTTATGCAGGGAAGTTTTTGAGGAGCAGATGCTGGAGGGCCATTTCTGGGAGCTACACTTAGTCTTTTTCAGTGTCGTCAGTTGTGTTGGATTTATGACATAGAGAAGAACATAGTGAGATAAGAATGGATTCCATTTGATGTGATTTGGATGTACTTTTCAAGCATTGAATAATTAATAAAGAAGCCTCCCCCATTGAGACAAAGGCCTGGAAATGTAGGCAATTTTGTGCCGAACTCCGTTATCACTTCTCTTGTTATGGTTTGTTGTTCTTATTTATTCATTTCAGATCTATATATGAGTTTATGGCTGTGATATAATTCTCTTATATTCATCCTCTTTCATTAGCTTCTTGAATGGTCAATACACACATGTTTAATTAACTCAACCACAATCATTAAAAGATCTTTTTGGATCATACAAGGAGGTTTGTCTTCTTCTTGATTCATTCACAAAATGAGTGAAATATCGTAGCCACATTCAGGGTCTCCAAATCCAACCTCTCCACACAACAGAAGGAAGTGGATAAGGTCATGGAAGAATACTCAGATATCTTCTCCTCACCTACTGAGGTACCTCTACACTGTTAGGTCAATCACCCCATTGATCTAACCCCTGACACATTGCTTCCCATTGGGCTAGTATACCACCACTCTTTGTTAGAGAATGAGGAGATCAACTGATATATCCAAAAGCTAATCCACAAGGGGCACATCAGTCCCAACCCATGACCTTGTGGGAGCCCAATCATGTTGGTACATAAGAAATATGGAGCTTGGTGACTCTGCATTGATTATTGGGCCCTGAATAAAATCACAGTCAGAAACCGGTACCTAATTACCCAAATTGATGACCTCCTTAATCATCTCACGGGGACCAGATAATTCAGTAAGATTGATCTAAAGTCTGGCTACCACCGGGTTCTGATAGAACAAACAGATGTATGGAAGACTACCTTCAAGTCAAAGGAGGGTATTTTTGAATGGTTGGTCATGCCCTTTGGTTTGACAAATGATCCAGCCACTTTTATGAGGATGATGGATGATATCTTACGACCATTCACCAACACTTTTGTAGTGGTGTATCTGGATGAAATCATCATTTATAGAAAGACTTGGGCATAACACTTGTAGCATATTCAGCAGGTTCTGCACACCCTCCGACAACACCAGCTCTACGCCAACTTGGAAAAATGATCCTTCGACATGGACATGGTTCATTACATGGGATACATAGTTGATTAGAATGGCGTACATGTGGATCCAACTAAAATACAAGTCATCAGTGACTGGCCAACCCCCACCACACTCATTGAGCTTTGAAGCTTCTGGGCCTTTCCAATTCTATCGCAAGTTCATGTTGGGATTCCCCCATATTTCATGGGCCCTCATCCAAGTAACCAGGGGTGGTGCTAAGGAGAAACATGTGTGCAGGCAGTTCCAAAAACAAGCATTCGATGATTTTAAGAAAAGATTGTGCTCATCCCCAGTACTTTCACTACCGAAATTGTAGTATCCCTTTAAGATCGAGATAGATGCTTCAGACTATGATGTGGGATCCATTCTCACTTAGAACGACCACCCCATGGCCTATCATAGTGAGACACTATCAGATGTTGTTCGTAAGTACCCTACTTACGATAAATAAATGTACTCCATTGTGCAAGCCTACCGCCAGTGGAGACATTACATTCTTGGGAAGGACAGTCATCCACATTGATCATAAGCCATTGTAGTTCATGCAGACACAAGGAAAATTGTAGAATGACTACCATCAGAGGTAGTCCACGTACTTGTAGAAATTCCACCTCCACATCAAGCATAAAATGGGAAGCACCAAAAACATCATTGATTTCCTTAGTAGACCTCAAGTCATGACACTCACCATGGTGCTAGACTCTTGTGGCCATGAGACCTCTGGATGGCCCCAACTCTATGAGACAAACTCGGACTTCGCCATTGCCTACCAAATGTTCAACGCAAACACAGTTGTCACTAATTTCCATCTTCAGGACAGGATGATGTGTCATCTAGGCCATATCTAGGTTCCATCAAGAGAGTAAGAGAAGATGATATGGGAAGCCCACTACAGTCGGGTGGCAGAACACTTTGGTGTCAAAATGACAATGGCAATGATGAATTTTTTTTTCTATTTTCTGAAACTTCGACAGGATGTCAGCAAGTATATTAGGTCGTCAACTGCATGCGTGATTTCCAAACCGGACTGTAAGAAACAAGGCCTCTACACCCCTTTTCATACTCTTTACAGGCCATGGGAATCCATCTCAATAGAATACATGTCGGGATTCCCATCCACCAAGAGGGGCAATGACTTTGTTTTTGTGGTTGTGGATCTCTTTTCTAAGATGGTGATTTTGGTTGCTTTCCAAGCTCTTGTTTGACCAAGTCTAGTTACATTTTGGAATCCCACAAACCATTGTCTCAGATCGGGATAGTCAATTTCTCAGCACAGTCTAGTCAAGCCTCTATTCATTTTTGGACACCAATCTCACCAAATCCATGACCTTCCACCCCAAGACAGATGGCCAAACTGAGGTCACAAATCGAATGATTGTGCATATCATGCACATGTATAATTCCAAGAACCCTCTTACATGGGATAAGAGTCTCCCCTATGTTCAACAAAGATAAAATCGATCCCTGCATAGCTCAACCAACAACAACCCCTTTCAGGTGGGGTTGGGATTCCAACCATTGGGTCACATAGATGTTGCACTACCCCTTGCGGTCACCTCGACCGACTCATCTCCTGCTCCAAATGAAGTTGACAAATCCACCCAGTTCATTGATCATATCCAACACATCTTCCAACAGGTTCAAGATATCCTACAAAAGTCCAATGACAAGTACAAGAAGCACCATGATCAACATCAGGTTCCACATAAGTTTTAGGTGGGTGACAAAGTTTGGTTGCACTTGTAGAAAAAATGCCTTACAGGATCCCATCAAAAGATTCTCCCACTCCTTTATGGTTCATACACCATCACCAAGGTAGTGGGTGATAATTATTTTGAGCTCAACATTCCTCCTTTCTTTGGCTTTCACCCAATGTTGAATGTGGATATCCTTCGACCATATTTCCCACCATTATTGGACACCTCAGAGATAGAAGAATAACTGACACCAACAGAGCTCAACCCAGACTACATACAAAAGGATTCCAATGATCATATTGTGGACCAACAAATCAATGGAACTTGCCAACAAAGGATCCAACTTTATTGAGTTGTCAAAGCAGGGTAGCTCCTGCACTAAGGAAAGTGGCTCACTCGGGGCCAAATTCAACATAAATTTTCTCGTATGATGGGGGAACTCAACGAAATGGAAAACTTGTATTCCTAAGGGGGAAGGATTGATCCATATGGATGTCAGTGGCTTCCCACCTATTCCAATTGGCTCATTTTGGCAGTATTCCAGTTTGGCATTTTCCCCTAGTTTTCATGTCCCTAAATTGCGGGGTCGTTTTGAGGACCTAAACAATTTTTTTAGGGCTCGTCGTAGTAAGAACGATCATTTATATGTAGCATAAAAATGCATAGTCCTCAGATAGAACTTTCCAATGGGATATCGTGTGCCTAAAACGAAGATCGTATGCAAAAGATATGACCCTGGGAAGTTGAAGTACTAACTTACTCAAACGGGGCCCACATAACTTTTGGCACTTCATCTCCTAGGGTTAGGTTTTTTGGATATCTACGGTTTTTGAAATTCTTTCTTATTGTAAAAAGGTCGTCAGAGCCTCATTGTAATCATCTTCTTATGAATGAGTGCAGTCGTCACATCTCTTCTCAGAGATTACCTGCCACCATTCTAGCAAGCTTGTTTCCGCTACATTTTACAGTTTCAGATAATTTCCTTATTGAATAGAAACCAGATTCACTATATATTTGTTAGTCTGTGTTAAGAATATTTTGATAATAATTTATATTCATTTCTTTCTTCAAATATATTCCGGATCAATGGTTGATTATAGAAGACCATGTTAACCATGGGTGATTGTGATAATTTTTTAACTTACCTCTTGATGATGGCTTCATGTGGTTCAATATGGTTGAACATGATAGACTATGGTTCAACATGATAGACTATGGTTGACTATGAAAGACTATGTTGACCATGGGTGACTATGATAAATTTTTAATTTACCTCTTGACCATGATTGACCATGATGACCATGGGTGACTATGAATGGAAGGCCATGTTGACCATGGATGAGTATGAATGTACATGGTTGACTATGTATGAGAATGGTTGATTATGGCTAACCAAGGGTGTCCATGTTTGACTATGGTTGACTATGTTTGACTCTAGTTGACCATCGTTGACTATGTTTTAACATGGTTTACCATGGTTGAATAATGTTTAATATGGTTGGCTTGCATCACAATGTGATGTTGGTGAAGGTTTATGTTTTATTGTCATGTCAAGATACGTCTGTCACATTACGACAATAGATTATGTTTGTCACATTACAATGTTTAGTTTTGTTCAACACATTGTGACATTTAGTTATGTTCATCACGTTGCGACATCGGGTGATGATCATCACATTGAAACATCGGGTGATGGCCATCACATTGAAACATTAGTTTTTTTTCATTATATTACGACGTGAAGCTATGGTTGTCACATTGTGATGTTGGGATTCATTCATTACATTGTGATGCAAGCTATCCTCATCACATTGTGACATTGGGATATGTTGGTCACGCACTAACGTCAAGTTATGTTTATCACATTGCAATTTTGGGTTATGTTCATCTTCTTCATCATATTATAATCACATATTATGTTCATCTTATTGTGACATTGGGCTGTGTTCATCACATTACAACGTTGGGTTTTGTAGGTCACATTGTGACGTTGGATTTTGTACGTCACATTGCAACTTTGGGGTATGTTTGGCAGATTATGGTCATGACATTGTGACAATAACTTTTGTTTGTTACATTGCAATGCCATGATACGTTCACCACAATGCTACATTAGGATATGTTCAACACATAGGGATGGCGGGTTATATTTGTCACATTATGACTTCGGGTTATGTTCATCTCATTTCAACATTGAGCTATGTTCGACAAATTGCAACGTGAAGTTTTTTACGTCTCATTGCGATGTTGGTTTTCTAAAGATCACATTGTGACATTAGGCTATGTTCATCACATTGTGACATGAGGCTATGCTTGTTAGATTGTGATATTGGGTTTTGTATGTCACATTACGACGTAGTGTTTTGAACATCATATTACGATGTTGGTTTTTTACATTATATTATAACCTTGGGCTATGTTCCTCTCACATTGCATGGTTGGGATATGTTCGTCACATTGTAATCTTGGGTTTTGTATGTCACATTGTGATGTAGGTTTTTGTAGATCACATTGTGACAAATTGGGGTTTTTAATGTAATATTGCAACGTTTGGGTATGTTCATTAGATTGCAGCATGAGAATATGTTTTTCACATTGTGAGGTTATATAATGTTGGATTGCATCACAATGTGATCTTGGTTAAAGGTGATGCTCAAATGTGACATCGGGATATAATCATCAGATTATGATGCTAGGTTATGTTCATCACATTACGATGTCGGGTTTTGTTCATCATGTAACAATGTTGACACTTTGCAAAAATGAAGATTTGGTCTTGTTTTTTGAAAAAAAAAATCTAATTTCCTTGTTTCTTCAAAACATTTCAATTTTCTTTGTCACAAATACAAGAATTTTTAATTAACACAATGTATCACATGGAAGGAAACTTCCCTACGAGGTAAAGGAAATTAGAACTTTATCATAGTTTATTGGATATGAGGTAAACTAAAACTTTATCATAATTTAATTGGATGAGAGGTAAATTAAAACTTTATCATATTTTAAGAGATTTATATGAAATATTTTTTCAAAGTCCTTAGCATAAAATATTTCATCAAAATCACTAGGGTGCTCCCCTTTATCAAATACCCATGTGTATATGTCGCTCAAACATGACTATAGATGCTATAGATGGAATGATGTTTATTGAAACTATTGTTATTTAGATTCACTATTTACTCAATCATTATATTTATTATTTCATCTATATCAATTTAAATAATTTATGAAATAAAACTTTATCATAGTTCAAGATATTTATACCATATATTTTTTCCAATGTCATTAGACTTGTTTGTTTTATCAAATACCCACTTTTATATTTTGATCAAAGGTTAGTGTACTTATTCTTTCACATAAATCACTTATTATTTTAAGTTTTTTTTTTTATTTCTACATAAAAAGAAGTTATTCGAAATTTAATTATTCTATATTTAAATATATGAAAAGTTTAGAAGTTGAAAAATTTTCAATTATTTTGTTTTAAGTTTTTTAAAATTTCCCAAAAATATAAATTTCAAATAAAATTATTCTCTCACCATCATATTCAATTAAATTTATTAAAGTTGAATAATCAATTAAATTTATTAATATTATTATTTTTTATTAAAATTAAATTTTATTATATTTAAGTTTTCTTAAATTTATCAAATTTTTTTAAACAAAGGAGTAGTTAATTTTATTTAAATTATATTTATACATTAAAAAAAATCTTTTAGGTTAGGCAATTTGATTATTTTTTGTTTTAATTTTGAGGCATCATTGCAATGTACATATCATTTATTTCTTTCTACCATGAAATAACACAATTTGTATTGGGGAATTTCCATCCATATTACCACTTTATTTATTTACTCAAAGACTGTAGTTTGAACTTGTGATCTCAGATAGAACTTTCCAACGGGCTATTGTGTGCCTAAAAAGGAGATCGTATGCAAATGTTACGAGCCCGAGAAGTTGATGTACTAAGTTACCCAAATGACCACATGACTTTTGGCGCTTCATCTCCTAGTGTTAGATTTTTTGTATGTCTAGGGTTTTTGACATTCCTGTTTATTGTAAAGAGGCCTTCAGAGCCTCATTGTAATCATCTTATTGCGAATGAGCACAACCCTCACATATATTCTCATAGATAAGATGCCACCATTCTAGCAGTCTTGTTTCTGTTGCATTTTACAGTTTCAACTTATTTCCTTATTGAATAGAAACCATATTTACTGTATATCTGTTAGTTTTGTTAAGCATCTTTTGATAATTATATTTATTCATTTCATTCTACAAATATATTATGGATCAGTGGTATCAGATTGGTCTGCTCCTTATCATTCTTAATGCATGTCACCAATGAGGTCAGGGTACAAAGAATTGGGTCTCGAGCTTGTTTCTCTTGAGGAAAAAAGCTCTCGCACACCTAAACAAGCTCTCATGGAAGAAGAAAAAAAAGACGATGGGATAGGACATCCCTTCAAAATGTTTCTCGAGGAAGCCCTCATGCAATATAGGAACGAGATGATGGATAGTTTTGCGCAAATCCTTCAACGGATACCAACAAGCGACACATATTCCTCAAACGAAGGCGTTTCCCCCTTCAAGGTACAAATCAACTTCAATATTCCTATATTTTAAGGTCAGATAGATGAAGATGCGGTAGACAAATGGTTGATTCTACTAGAAGGGTATTTATTTTTCCATAACTTCTCGAATAGAGAAAATATTACTTTTTCTCTCCTCAAAGTTGTCCCCCATGTCAAAGATTCATAGGAAACTTTCAGTCAACAAAAGGAAATAGAGGAACCCTCATTTTTTACATTCCCAGACACTTGGGAGTCCTTCAAGGATGTTGTTAAGGAAAAATAATACCCTTTTTGAAGTTATGATGACATGTCCACAAAATGGACCACGTTGTGAAAGGAAAGAGACCAAGCATTGCCTGAGTTCACAAATATATTCCATACCTTGTGCACCAAGCTAGGTATCAAATATTCTGAATGACATATGGTGCTCAAGTATTGCAGTGGTCTGCATAGATACATCTAGGATGAAAAGGATTTTCTTGACATCTCATCCTTGGGAGAGACCTATTGATATGTCATAAAAATCGAGCAGAAGATCAAACAAAAGAGGCAGAAATTTTGGCATAGGAACCCCTCATAGAAAAATCCAGGAAAGGGCGGCCCCAACCCGTAGAACAATGGATAGAGAAAAGATGGACAACCTCAGGACAACCAGTCTAGGCTACAAGAAAATAAGGACACCAAAAAGAAAAAGAAGGATACCTGGAAGTGGTGCAACTTCCATAAGATCCCCTAGCATAACACCATTGATTGTCTCTCGAAGTAGTCGTTGGTGGTTGAGGTGAAAGAATTTGAATCAGATGTGGGTTTTGAATCTGAGTCAGAACCAGAAAGGGGGAAATAGATCATTGACACAAAACCTAGTGCTACCATTGGTACCACCAAGTTCCATCCTGTTGAACCAGATGAGACAGAGGAAGGTGAGTGCCTTTTTCATTCATAGATGTGGGTGAAGGGTACCCCATTTCACTTCATCATTGATAGAGGTAGCTAGAATAACTTCATCTCAACAGAGGCTATCAAGTGACTCACCCTATCAACAATGCCACACTCACAACCCTACACCATCGGATGGCTCCACCATTGAAGCGAAATCCCCATCAACCAACAATGTCACTTGTCATATGACATCAAGCCCTTCAAAGATGAGGTATTGTGTGATCTTTCCCCTCTCGAAGTTTGTAATGTTATTTTCGGCCACCCATATTTATGGAAATTCCATGTTGTATATGAGTCTAGGACTCGGAGTGCTATTATTACTTTGAACAAGAAATTGTACAGGATACCTGAGGCAGTCCCACCCAATGATATTTCCTTGATCTCTGCCAAGCAATGCAGAAAGCTCATCTCTCATACAAGGAATTTTGTCTTCTCCGTGATTCTCTCACAGAATGAGAGAAATATCGTAGCCACATATAGGGTCTCCACAACTGACGTCTCCACACAATAGAAGGAAGTGGATAAGGTCATGGAATAATACTCAGATATCTTCTCTTCACCTACCGGGGTACCTCTACACTGTTAGGTCAAGCACCCCATCGATCTGACCCATGACACACCGCTTCCCAATGGGTCAGTCTACCGCCACTCTATGTTAGAGAATGATGAGATAAAGCGATAGATCCATGAACTAATCCACACGGGGCACATCGGTCCCAACTCATCACCTTGCGGGAGCCCAATTGTGTTTGTATAGAGGAAAGATGGAGCTTGGCGACTCTGCATTGATTATTGGGCCCTGAATAAAATCACAGTCAGAAACCAGTACCTAATTCCCCAAATCGACGACCTCCTTGATCATCTCACGGGGACCAAATACTTCAGTAAGACTTATCTGAAGTCTGGCTACCACCAAGTCCTGATAGAACAAACATATGCATGGAAGACTGCCTTCAAGTCAAAGGAAGGTATTTTTGAATGGTTAGTCATGCCCTTTAGTTTGAAAGATGCTCCAACCACTTTCATGAGGATGATGGAAGACATCCTATGACCATTCACCAACACTTTTGTAGTAGTGTATCTAGATTAAATCATCATTTATAGAAAGAATTGGGCATAACACTTGCAACATATTCAACAGGTTCTGCACACCCTCCGGCAACACCATCTCTACACCAACTTGGAAAAATGATCCTTTGTCATGGACATGTTTCATTACCTGGGATACATCATTGATTAACATGGAGTACATGTGGATCCATCCAAAATCCAAGTCATTCGTGACTGGCCATCCCCCACCACACTCACTGAGCTTCAAAGCTTCTAGGCCTTGCCAATTTCTACTGGAGGTTCATGTTGGGATTCCCCCATATTGCATGGGCCCTCATCCAAGTAACCAGGGGTGTTGGTAAGGAGAAATTTGCACAAGGTCAGTTCCAACAACAAGCATTCGATGATTTGAAGAAAATCTTGTGCTCAGCCCCAGTACTTTTAGTACCAGACTTGTAGCATCCCTTTGAGATCGAGACATATTCTTCAGACTATGATGTGGGCACCATTCTCACTCAGAATGACCACCTTGTGGCCTATCGTAGTGAGACAGTATCAAATGTTGTCTGTAAGTACCCTACTTACGATAAATAAATGTACTCCATTGTGCAAGCTTGTTGCCAGTGGAGAAATTACATTATTGGGAAGGAGAGAGTCATCCAAACTGATCATAAGCCACTATAGTTCATGCATACACAAGGAAAATTGCAGAATGACTGCCATCAGAAGTGGTCCACGTACTTGTAGTAATTCCACCTCCACATCAAGTATAAAACGGGAAGCACCAACAACATCATTGATTTCCTCAGTAGACCTCTAGTCACGACACTCACCACGGTGGTAGACTCTTGTGTCCATGATACCTCTGGATGGCCCCAACTCTATGAGACAAACCTGGACATCGCCACTACCTACCAAATGTTCGGCGCAAATGCAGTTGTTGCTAATTTCCATTTTCAGGATGGGATGATGTGTCATTTGGGCCATATCTACGTTCCATAATGTGAGCGAGTGAAGATGATATGGGAATCCCACTACAGCCGGGTGGCATAACACTTTCTTGTCAAAAATACAGTGGCAATGATGGAGAAAACAATTTACTATCTAAAACTTTGACAGGAGGTTAGCAAGTATATCGGGTCATGCACTGCCTGTGCGATTCCCAAACTGGCCACTAATAAATAGGGTCTGTAAACCCCTCTGCCTACTCTTGACAAGCTATGGGAATCCATCTCAATGGAATACATGTCGAGCCTCCTATCCACCAAGAGGGGCAATGACTTTGTTTTTGTGGTTGTGGATCTCTTTTCTAAGATGGCGATTTTCACTGCGTGCAAGAAGAGCATCATAGTAGAGGCCATTTCCAAGCTCTCCTGATCCAGGTGGATATTGGTGGCCACCCACCTATTCCACTTGGACCCCACCCATTGCTTCTTTCAGTTTTTCAGTTTTCGAACAATTTACTATTTTTAGCAGTTTTTCGGGTCCTGAACTTCCGGGGCCATTTTGAGGTCCTAAACGATGTTTTTTTGGGTATGTTGCTCACGCAAAATAGAAACTAATGATGCTATTTTGTCTCAATCATTGTAGGACTCATATATATCTTTCCAACGAGCTATCATACGCCTAAAACAGAGATCGTATGCAAAAGTTACGACCCGTGGAAGTTGATGCACCAACTTACCCAAACGGAGCCCACATGACTTTTGGCGCTTCATCTCCCAGGGTTAGGTTTTTGGATGTCTAGGAATTTTGGCATTCCCATTTATTGTAAAAGGGCCTTTAGAGCCTCATTTTAATTATCTTCTCACGGATGCGAGTAGTGGCCACATCTCTTCTCAGAGATAAGCTACCAGCGCCCTAGCTAGTTTATTTCCATTCTGTCTGTAAGCATATTTCAGTC
>SNQJ01S0053508.1:30069-55190 GCA_010110895.2 Picea sitchensis | reverse complement strand
CAGTCATTTGTTATTAATGAAATGAAGTCTTATTTTCGCTGCATCTCTGTTTTTATGTGTATTTTTGTATTTCATTGTGTTCCTACATAAATCCGGCTCATCTCCTTTGAATGAGTCTGGTTACATTTTGGAATCCAAAAAACCATTGTCTCATATCAGGATAGTCGATTTATCAACACATTCTGGTCAAGCATCTGGTCATTGTTGGACACCAATCTCACCAAATCCATGACCTTCCACCCCGAGACAGATGGCCAAACCGAGGTCATAAATCGAATGAGCATGCATATCCTGCTTATGTATAATTCCAAGAACCCTCTCACATGGGATAAGAGTCTCCCCTATGTTCAACATAGCAACAATCGATCCCTGCATAGCTGAACTAGCCACAACCCCTTTTAGGTGGGGTTGGGATTCCAACCATTGGGTCACATAGATGTTGCATTACCCCTTGCGGTCACCTCGATTGACTCATCTCCTTCTCCAACTGAAGTTGAAAACGCCACGCAGTTCATTCATTGCATCCAACACATCTTCCAAAAGGTTCAATATATCCTATAGAAGTTCAAAGACAAGTACAAGAAATGTCATGATCAACACTGAGTGCCACATATGTTTCACGTGGGCAAAAAAGTTTGGTTTCACTTGAAGAAAGAGAGCCTTACAGGACCCCATCGGAAGTTTTTCCCACTCCTTTATGGGTCATACACCATCACCAAGGTAGTGGGTCATAATTCTTTTGAGCTCAACATTCCTCCTTTCCTTGGCTTGCACCCAGTGTTCAACGTGGATATCCTTCGACCGTATTTTCCACCATTATTGGACACCTCAGTGATAGAAGAACAATTGACACCAACAGAAATCAACCCTGAATGCATACAACAAGAATAAAATTATCATATTGTGGACAAAGAGATCAAGGGCACTCACTAACAAAGTATCCATCTTTATCGAGTTGTCAAAGCAGGGCAGCTCCTGCACCAAAGAAAGTGGCTCACTCGGGGCCAAATTCAGCAAACATTTCCTCATCTAATTGAGGAACTCAATGAAATGGAGACCATTTCTTCCTAAGGGGGAAGGATTGATCCATATGGATGTCACTGGCCTCCCACCTATTCCAATTGGCTAATTTTGGCAGTTTTCCAGTTTGGCAGTTTGTTCCCTAGTTTTTGGGTCCTTAAATTGCGGGGTCATTTTGAGGCCCTAAACAATGTTTTTTAGGGCTTGCCACAGGCAAAAAAAATTGTAGTTCTCAGATAGACCTTTCCAATGGGATATCGTGCACCTAAAACAAAGATCGTATGCAAAAGATATGACCTTGGGAAGTTGATGTACTAACTTACCCAAACGTGGCCCACATGACTTTTGGCTATTCATCTCCTAGGGTTAGGTTTTTTGGATGTCTAGGGTTTTTGAAATTCTTGTTTATTGTAAAAAGGTCGCCAGAGCCTCATTGTAATCATCTTCTTACGAATGAGTGTAGTTGTCACATCTCTTCTCAGAGATAAGCCGCCACCATTCTAGCAAGCTTGTTTCCACTGTATTTTACAGTTTCAACTTATTTTCTTATTGAATAGAAACCAAATTTACTGTATATCTGTTATTCTTTGTTAAGAATCTTTTGATAATAATATGTATTCATTTTTTTCTGTAAATATATTATGGATGAATGGTTGACTATAGAAGACCATGTTAACCATGGGTGATTA
Organism: Picea sitchensis; assembly: GCA_010110895.2. NCBI lineage: Eukaryota > Viridiplantae > Streptophyta > Pinopsida > Pinales > Pinaceae > Picea > Picea sitchensis. The sequence continues at coordinate 53,481 of SNQJ01S0053508.1, read as the reverse complement.
TGATAAAGTTTTAAGTTACCTCTTGATTATGGTTTCATGTGGTTCAATATGGTTGAACAATATAGATTATGGTTGAACAAGATAGACTATGGTTGACTATGAAAGACCATGTTGACCATGGGTGACTATGATAAATTTTTAATTTACCTCTTGACCATGATTCACCATGTTGACCATGGGTGACTATGAGTGGAAGACCATGTTGACCATGGATGAGTATGAATGACCATGGTTGACTATGTATGAGAATGGTTGATTATGTCTAACCAAGGTTGTCCATGTTTGACTATGGATGACCATGTTTGACCCTAGTTGACCATGGTTGACTATGTTTTAACATGGTTGACCATGGTTGAATAATGTTTAATATGGTTGGCTTGCATCACAATGTGATGTTGGTGAAGGTTTATTTTTTATCGCTGTGTCAAGATACATCTTTCATATTATGACATTAGGTTATGTTTGTCACGTTACAATGTTTGGTTTTGTTCAACACATTGTGACATTTAGTTATGTTCGTCACATTGCAACATTGGGTGATGGTAATCACATTGAAACATCAGGTGATGGTGATCACATTGAAACATTAGGTTTTTTTCATTATATTACAACGTCAAGCTATGGTTGTCACATTGTGATGTTGGGTTTCATTCATTACATTGTGACGCTAGGCTATCCTCGTCACATTGTGACATTGGGATATGCTTGTCACGTACCAACTTCAAGTTATGTTTATCACATTGCAATGTCGGGTTATGTTCATCTTGTTGATCATATTCCAATGGCATATTATGTTCATCTTATTGTGACATTGGGCTATGTTCATCACATTAGAACGTTGGGTTTTGTATGTCACATTGTGATGTTAGATTTTGTATGTCACATTGCAACTTTGGGGTATGCTTGGAAGATTATGGTCATGAAATTGTGAAAATGGGTTTTGTTTGTTATATTGCAATGTCATGATACGTTCACCACAATGTGACAGTAGGAGTTGTTCAACACATAGGGATGACGGGTTATATTTGTCACATTGTGACTTCGGGTTATGTTCATCTCATTTCGACATTGAGCTATGTTTGACAGATTACGACGTGAGGTTTTTTACGTGTCATTGCGATGCTGGTTTCTTTAACATCACATTGTGACATTAGGCTATGTTCGTCACATTGTGACATGAGGCTATGTTTGTTAGATTGTGATGTTAGGTTTTGTATGTCACATTACGATGTAGCGTTTTGAACATCATATTACGATATTGGTTTTTTACATTAGATTATAACCTTGGGCTATGTTCCTCTCACATTGCGATGTTGGGCTATGTTCGTCACATTGCAATCTTGGGTTTTGTATGTCATATTGTGATGTAGGTTTTTTTAGATCACATTGTGACAAATTGGATTTTTTAATGTAATATTGCAATGTTTGGGTATGTTCATTAGATTGCAGCATGAGAATATGTTTTTCACATTATGACATTAGATTATGTTGGATTGCATCACAATGTGATCTTGGTTAAAGGTGATGTTCAAATGCGACATCAGGATATAATCATCAGATTGTGATGTCAAGTTATGTTCATCACATTGTGATGCCAGGTTCTGTTCATCATGTAATAATGTTGACACATTGCGAAAATGAAGATTTGGCCTTGTTTTTTGAAAAAACTTCTAATGGGATTGTTTCTTCGAAACATTTCGATTTCCTTTGTCACAAATACATGAATTTTTAATTAACACAATGTATCACATGGAAGGAAACTTCCCTACGAGGTAAAGGAAATTAGAAATTTATCATAGTTTATTTGATCTGAAGTAAACCAAAACTTTATCATAATTTAATTGGATGAGATTTAAATTAAAACTTTATCATAGTTTAAGAGATTTATATGAAATATTTTTTCAAAGTCACTTGCATAAAATATTTCATCAAAATCACTAGGGTGCTCCCCTTTATCCCTTTATCAAATACCCATGTGTATATTGTTGGATTTTTAAATTTGAGTGGTTAAATATGTATAATCCAAGTGTTCTAAAAGAAGATGAATCCATTTATACATTTATAAATACAATTTAAATAACAAAAAATTATGATTTTGTGAGAGTTTATATTGCCACATTCTGATGAAAAGAGAAAAAACATAAAACAACCCCATTTCAATCAAGATATTGAAAAAGAAATTAAAACAATTTGATAATATTCACTCAAAATATTAGAACAAAAATCATCTTTAAACCAATTTGAGAACACATATTTTGTTGTAATAAGCCAAAATATTGATTTCATGATAAGAATAATATACCTCTTCGTGAGATAGAGGCACTTGAAAAAGTCCACGGGGCATGATTCCCTACTATAATACTCCTAACTACTACTATTCTTCTCTAATCTAATCTTATAACTTCCAAGAAATTTGCAATTTTACGAGAATTATAAAATTAATTCTTAGAAATCATTCAATAATTATAGGGTATATGTAGACAAAATTAAACAAATCCTAAAAGAACATTTGATACTATACTTACTTGGAGACTGGGTAACGACATAAGTAGTACCCTGAAAGTCGCAAGTTCCAATATTACGATTGTTCTTTTGATAATAATTGTTGAAAGCATGTGAATCATGGGCTACTAGGATTGTATCACTGGAACCAATATTGGAATTATCAACGCACCACATCTTGGATCCTCGAGTTGGGGTTGTTCCGCGATTGTGGTGATGCTACACCGAGACAATAGTTAGAGGAGGATCTGTTTCGAGAGGTAGGGGTAGGGTTTTTATGTGGAACCAATATTATGGAACAAATTGATCGTTCTACGATGATTTATTTTTATTTTTTATGATGATTTATTTTTTATCACGAGGAAGTTAACATTTGGCCATTTTTACATACATTTGGCCATGATTATTCTATGCCGGCAACATCCCATCCAAACCTATACACTTCATCGCAATTATTTAAAATAATCCTCTACAAAATGATAAAAGATAATTTGCAACTCAATATTAGGGTTTTAGTTTAATCTCATCCTTAATTTTTTGAAACTATAATTTTTTTTTATGGAATTATTAAATCTACACCATTCACTTATTATTTATTAATTAAATCATCAATATTTTTTAAATCACCTTTTACATACTTAAAGTAAAGTTATGTAATATGGGAATTGTATTTGGATATTTAATAAGAAAATGTGATGTCATGTGCTAAGGGGAAATGGACAAGAGATGGGGGCTAAAATTAATCCACAAGAGAGGAGAGTGTCTAGGATAAGGGCCAAGAAGGGTTCAAGGGAGAATTTGTTAAGGTCCTAACCCAGACATAGGTAGATCAATGTATTCGGATTTAATAAAGGTCAATATTAATAAGACCTTTCAATAAAATAGAATAAGACGGATGTAAGAAGACCTAATAGAAGCTCCCGCTTCTAGAAGGATTCTCCTCTAGATGCTTCTCTTAATAGACATAGTTAGTATAAATAAGGGTCGATAGATGCTTCTCTTATTAGACATAGTTAGTATAAATAAGGGTCGAGGGTATGAAGAACCCTAGCTTGATATTATTGTAACAGAAAGGCCACTGACCGGAGGTTGCCCCTCAAGAGGCCCTCGCATTGCTATCCATCTAAAGTGCTGGCTTTGTTGCTATTTCAGATATCATTTCTATGTATTGTGAAGACAGGCCAGATATTTTTAATCGCTATTATGGCATTTCTAGTACTTTCTACTGCTCGGGTGATATTTTATATATCCGGTATCTTGCAAGTGGTATCGTGGGAAAACTTTCCTTCGTAGAAATTGTGGGTATTTTTTCAGGGTAGAGACGTATTCCGGGCTCTTTAAGCCATTTAGATTTTGCCTGTTATATGCATAAACCCGCCATTGAGGGATTCATACACCTAGAAATACAGGAGTTCTGTTTACCGCTACACCCTTTATAACCCCTCTCGCTTGGTGTACCCCTTCTCGAAAGTGGTAGCGCATCGATAGCACCTCGTGGTAAATGGACCAACCTAGGGATTTTGAAGCCCTTCAGATAAGCCTATCAATCAATGGATCACAGGTAGTGTCAACGAGAACAACACTCTGAAGATACCTCTAGTACCTAGGTAGTCGGATAATATGGCTATGGGCAATGGTCTATCCTCTTTAGTTAGCGCCCTGAGATATTAAATAGTACTACCGTTGGACCCCCGCACGTATATCGAAGAGCCAGTACGTGGAAACCCTTTGTCTCAGAACCCTTTGAAAACCTAAACTTGGGGAACATAAACAACAATATAAACAAATTAAACCGGGTGGGAGAGATAACCCGTGATCTCAGATTTGGGGTTGCTAAGTAAATATTCTCTCCTTCAGAAATTTGGGGATTTCAAGATCGCAACAATCTTCATTCAAAGAATAACCCACGCCTATAAAAGTCTCTGAATTTTTTCACCACATTTGAGACCTATTCCATTGACTCATCTCTTCACTCTCATCACTTTCCCTCCATATCATTTTTTCTACAAAATTTTTTTTTTTTTTTTTTTTCAGTTCACCCATTTTTTCCCATTATTTGAGACCCATTCCATTAGATTCATCTATTTTCCTTTATCACTTTTACCCCTATCATTTTTCTCCAGTACTCTCGGACTCGCTTCCTCTCCCTTTCGCCTTTCAATTCATTATCATGGCCCACACCAGAATCCGTAAGAACTAGAGTCTCACAACACCCTGCAATCCGATTTACTTGAGACACAACAAGAACTGCAACAACAACTCGCTATACTATTGCCTCCGTGATGCTCCATGAATGTATCCACCATGTGGTTGCAAATCAAGAATACAAGTCAAAATGAACTTGAATCAGTTGTAGCACTCTACACCAAATCAAAATCTCCTCATGATGATGTACCAAAAAACTAAGGGTGAAACTTCTTCCATTCCTTTCAACCATTGTCACTTTTAAAGGGACATACACCTTCCACGGGTGGATGTAACTAAATCTGATGGCCCAGACCCCAATCGGGTTACGCCACAAATGGGAACATTTTCCTCTCAACATTGCTGCATGACTTGGCCAAACTTTGGTATGGTGTTCTCCATCTAGATCAAGAACGCTAAAGTAATGGTGGGTAGCCGGAGAAAAACTTCCTTGGCCAAGGATATGCAGTTTGGACCTAATTTGTTGCAGGATTTATGAACGCTTTGACACTCCATTAATTCAACCATTTGGTCCGCTTGGACAAAATTAAAGGCACCGCACGAAGACTCTTCATAGTCAGCATTTGTTGCCTGGGTTTTCGAATGTGAGGGCGGCATGACTGATGCTTTTCTAAGAGTGTTTAATGTTGGCTCCTGAGGAGAGATTCGGGCACATGTCCTCATTGCTTGACCTATGACTTGGGTGGGGCTACCAAAAAGCTAAAGAAGCAAAATAAATTGTTTCCTCTCAAAACCGTAGTGTTTCCTCCTTTTTCCCTGCCCTAAACCAGAACCCCACTACCCCTTCGCTCTTTAAAAAATCCAAAAAATTGACCCGGGCCGAATGGTTGAACGCCAACCTAAAGGCCTCAAGAGTAACTCACCGTGATGACAATATTCTCAAAGCTACAAATGTAAGGCAAGGAACAAAAGCTCTTTATGGCTATCTCTGAGGATATTCAAGAAGACGATGATGACACTTCCCCTGCGGCCCAAGTCACCGTAAACTTCCGGAATAAACCTCCTTTCACCTCCTCCCATGAGGAACCCATAATTTCCCTCAATGTTCTCACCGGATTCTCTCTAAACTCTCATAAGCTAATCGGTTATATCAAGCAATCAAAGGTCATCATCTTGGTTGATAGTGGCAACACCCACACTCTTATTCATCGCCACACGCCCAAGAAACCCATTGCATCCATGTCAAGTATTAATTTCCAAATCATGAGATTGCCACAATGGTGGCTCTATGAAATGTGGAGGGTGCTATGAAAGTGTATGCCTCCAAATAGGTGACTACAACTCAAAACCCATATGTTTGTTATTGAAATGGGAGGTCATGGGATATTGTGTTGGTGCCTAATGGCTCGAACCTTTGGGTCCCATTTCATGGACTTTCAGAAATTAACCATGCAATTTGACCAAGGAGGCCACAAACATACTCTGCATCACCGGGTTCTCCCGAAATCATCAGCTCTCATCGCATGGAGAAATTGCTCAAAAAAGGTCATTTGGGTGTCATAGCCCAACTCCACGCCATTCAAGCCACAGATCCCACCCGTTCCCCAAGACCTCCAAGCTCCTCAGACAAACATAAAACAATATTCTCCACTCCCCAAGGACTCCCCTTCCCTTCAAGTAACATGATCACTCCATTTCTCTCGTCCCAGGAAGCCTTCCCCAACATACGCCCATATCTCCACCAATTTGCCCAAAAGAATGAAATTAAAATGGTCCGTGAACTCCCATCACGGAAGCCATCCGCCCTAGTAATGTAGCCCCTTACTCTCCTGGGCCATCATGGTACTAAAGAAGGTCTTTGACCTAATGTCCCGACTCCTGCTCCCACAAACTCACCATCAAAGACAATTTCCCATCCCAGTCATTGACGACCTCCCTCGATGAACCGGAAGTGGTGCCCAATTTTTCACCAAAATTGATCTCGGGCCGCTATCACCGTATCCGTATGAAAGAGTCCGACATTCCTAATATGGTCTTTCACACTCATGAGGGCTACTCACGAAGTTTTTGGTCATGCCCCTTTGTTGTGTGTGTAACGCCTCCAATCTTCTCGTAGCCCTTTACGAACGATCGTCTTCCTTTTCTTCTGTCATTTTGTCTTTAGTTTTCTTTGATGATATCCCTCATATATAGAAAGACATTGAAAGACCATGTGACTCATGTGATCAAGTTCTCATCCTACTCGCCAAGCACCAGCTTTTCCTCAAACAAACCAAATGTGCTTTTGGTGCATCGGGTAGAATAATTTAGTCATCTCAGAAAGGATGTATTGTGCAACTCCAAAAAATATTGAAGTGCGTAAGATTGGTCGCGACCCCAAGACTTCAAAGCTTATGGATTTTAGTCTTGCTGTGGTATTATCGCAGAAGTTCAAGCGGGTTAATCCATGGAAAGATTGCAACACCTCTCACTCTCCAAAAGAACTTCACTTGACCCCAAAGCACGTCATAAGCTTTTCAAACTTTGAAGATGGCTATGTGCACCAATTCGGCCTCGCTCTCCCGGACTTCACAAGGACATTTGTGTTGGAATGTGACGATCCGTGGAAAGGCATTGGCGCCTCCATGCAAGCTGGTCGAATTTGGCCTTGACAGCAAACAACCTGGCCCCAAAAGAATCGGGGTAAAACCCATTTATGAAAAATAAATGTTGGCATTCTCGCAATGCGCTTTGAATTATGACGACCTTTATCTCTTGGGGCAACGATTCCAAATTAAGACGTGACCATCAAAGCCTCAAATACTTTACATGGAACAACGCGATTCCGTGAGCAAAACAAAAATGGGTCAACAAGCTCTTTATTATGATTATGAGATCATTTACAAGAAGAGCAAAGACAATGTAGTGGCGGATGCAATCTCCCGAAAATATGAAGACGGTTGATCCTCTTTTTCTCCTTCATTGTACATTCTCAATATCGCAAACCGCACCAGAATGGTCGAAGACCAAAGTTCGCGATTCAATCTGCAAGAATCGCAGTAACAAGGCGCTGGCCCCCTGTGGTACCTTTGGCTCTTTGATGAGTTTCAGCGTTAAGTCGCTTGTATTTGGCAAACAATCCAAGCTCAAATCCATGGTAACCTGTGAGCTTCATGCTACACCCAGCCAAGCAATCTCCGTGGTTCACCAAAACATACATGAAAGCAACCGCTCTTTTCCGGGATGGTATGAAACAGACATCCGTAGCTCAGGGTCAATGTGAGGTACGCCAAACCCAAATAAGGGAGAAACAGTCAAATCTCCGTGCACCCTCCAACCGCTTCCACTGACATTTGGAAGGATATATCTATGGATTTTATTACAGTTTACCCAAATCGTGGAATAAATCGATAATGGTATTGTGGATCGCCTTCCAAGTATGCTCATTTTGTGCTCTTCTACCACCCATTTGCATCGCATCCACTGCGGGCCCAAATTTCTTTTCGCTGGATCAGGTCTCAAGCTTCCATGGCATGCCAAACTCTATTGTTTCTCGATCAGACCCAACTTCACAAAGGGCCTTTGGTAAGAATCAAGCGAAGCATAAGGCAATACTACAATTGCATCTCAAATGCCTATCGTCCTTTAATGTGTTGGTCAAACGGAAGTCGCCAACAAGTGTTTGAACCTATCTGAGGTGCTTTTAATCAGAAAAACAACAATTGCCTCAATGGTTACCCCTTGCTCAATGGTGGTACAACACTACATACCATACAACCACTGCATGACTCCTTTTGAAGAAAAATATAGACAAAATCCACCTTCAATTATATCATACATTCCCGGTGTCTCAAAGGTCCAGAAAGTTGCCCAAACACTTACAACTCAAGAGGATATTCTTCATACCCTTAAAGAGAGAACTTGGTCATGGCCTGCATTAGAATGAAGTGTTAGTAGATCAAGGTTGGGTCGCTTCTAACATCAATTTGTAGAAGGGGATCAGGTTTTTTTGAGACTGCAACCATATAAGCAACTTCCCTCAAGGCTGTTGTCGTAAGATAGTAACTCCAAATTTTATGGCTCTTGATGTTTAAAGCATGCCTGACAAGTCGCGACATCGGCTAGTCACCAGTCACCGGGTTAAGCATCCGCTTTTCATGTTTCCCGGCTTTGAAGAAGGTGATTGAACCAGTGCCAACTTCTCAAACCAACCTTCCAGAGTTAGTGAAGAAGGATCCACTGCATACAACCATAAGTAGTTTTGGACCAGAGGGAGCGCCGCCCGCGTCAGAGAACCATCAAAGAAATTCTAGTCCAGTGGAAAGATACAAACCCAATAGATGCCACTTGGGAACCAAATACCATTCTCAGAGTAGTTTCCACATCCAAGCCTTGAGGACAAGGTCGCTTTTAAGGGGCTGACATTAGAGTCCCAACCCGCACATAGGTAGATCAATGTATTCTTGATGTAAATAAAAGGTCAATATTAATAAGACTCCAATAAAAATATAGAATAAGGAGGATGCACGGAAGATTCCAATAGAAGCTCCATTTAGAAGGATCTCCTGTTTCTCTTTAATATAGTTTGCATAATAAGGGTCGAGGGTATGAAGAACCCTAGCTTGATATTATTGTATTAGAGAGCCGGCCAATCGAGGAATAAGAGGCCCTCGGGGAACATTGCTATCCGATTCAAAGTGCTATTTCTGTTGCTATTTCGTATATCATTTCTGTGTATTGTGAAGATTATGCTGGATATTTTACTGTTATTCTGTCATTTCTAGCATTTCATTTATGTTCTGCATATTTTATATATCTGGTATCTTGCAGAATTACCTATGTATATTAATCCAATCCATTTTCCCTAAATTTGTTATTTGTATATGAACCTTCCCATTTCTGATTGAGTCTTCCCTAAGCCAATCATTGAATACATGTAAGAGGGAAAGGGTGTAAACAATCACATCCATAAGTTATTGGGCACATTGGGGTTGAGTACAATCATCTTGGAGAAGTGTGTGAGTCAAGCAAGCAAGTCAAAGGAGAGGAAATTAGTATGGGCTGAGACAACAATTTTTACACATGGAGTTTTTGTGCATGAGGAGCAAGTAGAGAGAAGAAAATAGAACTTGGAACTAGTGCATCCATGTAGGATGAATTATAGAGCAAGCTAGAGTGTAATTGGAACTGGAAATTGAAGAGCGAGGTTGTAAGGCGCGAAGAGTGAACTCATGTGTGAGTTGCACTAAAACAACAAGTGTTTTCTTTTGGTTGGTTGATAGTTTTCCTAGGAACAAGTTCCCTCAAGTTCCCAGGTGAGAAATTCCTAACTACCTGTGCCAAAGAAACCTGGATAAAATAATGGTATGCTAGAAGAACTAAGATGAGTGAAGGGGTACATTCCTTGGGTTGGGAAAGTCAAAAGGAAGAGAGATGGTGGAAAATCAAGATGGATGTAGAAGAATATTAGTTGGGTTGTGATTTTTATGAGCTGTGAGTGGACTATGAGAGAGCACCCTATTTTGTGGATTACTAGCTTAAGATTGGGGGAGACTAGCTCTTGAGATTTAGAGGTGACTAGCTCTTGAGATATGGAAGAATCACTCTATGGTTGTTTGGAACTTTCATCCCAAGCACCTGGTTGCACACCCATTGTTAAAAGATAAGTCTTTTATCTTCTTGTTGAGTTATTTCATGAGTTTATTGGTTGTGCATTAACTCTATGTATTTGAGAATGATTTATGTGTTGTTGTGTAAATTATTAAGCTGTATTCATTTTAATTGAAATGTTGTAGATGCATCTATTTTATGGTTATAGACAATGACTAAAGCAATTTTAATTCGTAGTTGTAGATGCATCTATTTTATGGTTATAGACAATGGCTAAAACAGTTTTACTTAGTAGTTGTAAACTATAAAAAATCTACTAATAATAAAAAAAAAATTAAATTATTTAGCTGTAAATTTCGTTTTTATGTGTATTTCCCACAGTCTTGTCCACGTGTTGGGCTGGAGGACGTTACACATTATTGAATCACCTTTGAATCCATGATTCGTTACCCTCATCAACACCACACCGCACCTTCGAATCTGAGAGTCACTACCCACCTCACCACCACACTTCGTCTTCAAATCTGTGAATTGGCACCCACCACATTGCGTACCAAACAGATGCACACCAACAGAAGGTTTGTTGTATTGTTCACCTTTAACAATTAATCTCATAAGCCATGTTTTCCTTTAGCTTACTTACACCTCCAATTGACCGATATTGCCGGGGTTTACAAAAAATTTAATAGCTTCAAAACTCTATACCTGGGGGTTTATCAAGAGGATTGAACGCTTCCATCCACAATATCCTCCATGAATTTCTCGCACTCTTTTTAGTTATAAGCTATCTCATAATAGCAGATAGTTTGTACACTAAAATTTGTAAATGAGGATAACTCATTAAACCCTACCAGGTAGGTCATACTGTAAAATTTATCAATGATGATAACTCATTGAACCCTAGCCTGTTGTGTGATTTACAATTTAAAAAATATGTTTCATTTGTACCTCCTCCTGTTTCCTAAAGGTCTACCTTTAGCTCACTTCCAAATATTCCTACATTCTAAAGACGCCTATAGTTAACCGATCTTGCACCCTGGAAGGTCTCTATTTCTTTTTGGAAGGCACCAGGCTTTGGAAATCCATCGTGGGGGTTTGGTATAGAATTATGTTTGGCAATGGAGGAGAAAGAATGTGCAGAGGTTTACATGTATTCCTATAGTTTTGTTTGTGTGTTAAGCTTTTGTTTCATATCTGCAACTTATAGCAGCTACGCTCAATGGGTTTATTGTTCTACATTAACACAATGAATACATGGAGTTAATGATTTTGAATGAATGAACAAGTGATGAAGCATGAGGACGCACCAGAGAGCATTGAGGTAGTGTAATTGGAGGTTAGAGAGAGACCTAATGTTGAACCGTGAATTATTCACTCAGTTAGGGGTGAGTGCATCATCGAGCTATGCCAAAGCTTCCAGTCTCACATTTAATTGGAGGTTAGAGGGACACCTAATGATGAACGGGGCATTCTTCACTCAGTCAGGGGTGAGTGCATCGTCGAACTATGCCAACGCTTCCAGTCTCACACTATGATTTGGATGTAATGAAAAGCTCAACCAATGCAAGGAAACAACTATTGGGGAATTCATGGTTGTATTGCATTACACGGTCTAACTTTTAGTCTATACCACATTTAATAGCGTATACGTGAGAGTTACTCACATGGCTCTTTCATTCTTGATGTTTTATAACCAGTGTGTTTTATAACGATTATGGAAATGTGGTTTCAGAACATTTATGGGGAATCTCTATGACTATTGTGCACACTATACAAATTTTATTTTAATGAGATCATAAAGAAGACTTGCCACTCATAATTTGTTATATTTAAAAAAATATGCAGCTAATTTTTTTTTACCCATGCACCTATTGAGAAAAATTGAAGCACTAAAGGCATAAATCATTTTGTATTATGAGAATAAATCATTTTGTATTATGAGAGTGAAGAGACTTCAGAAAATACATATCTCTAATTTGGGTAAGGAATTAGTTTGCTCTACAAACTATGACCTCCCAATTTATATCTCTAATTTGGGTAAGCAATTAGTTTGCTCTACAAACTATGACCTCCCAATTTATGAATTATATTTATTCATTATGTATTTTTGAGGAATATACATAACATGACATAATCCTTGATGAAAGTCACAATGTAACATAATTAGGAGGAACATATCAAGTTGATATAAGTCAACCAAGATGAACATAAAAATAGATATAACCATATTATAAACATATTTTGTCATAATGTGACCACAATGTAACATAGTATTGAAGCCAACCTCTTAATATCACATTGCAACATAACCCTCGAGTAATGCGACAATCTGACTTAAGATAGACAAGATGAATGTCACACCATGACATGATCATTACGAAATGTTTCAATCCAATATGACCATTGCTAAATGTCACAATACAACATAGCCTCTCATGAACATTGTAATGCGACCTAACCATTGAGGAACATGGCAAGTCAACATAATTCAACCAAGATGAACATCACAATAGATATAACCATATTATAAGCTTCTTAGTATCGAATTTGACATGATATCAAAGTCTACCATAATGGCACATGTGACATAATATTAAAGTCAACCTCTTAATGTCACAATGTGATTAAATATTGAAACATTGTCAACCATATTCAACTATAGTCAAAGATGGTCAAACTATAGTCAAACATGGTAAGCATTAGTCAACCACAATCAAATCATGTCTACAAAGTCTACCATAGTTAACAATAATAAACTCTTGTCAACCATAGTCAACCAAATTCAACTATGTTCAACCATAGTCAACATGGTCATCCATAGTAAATTATGGTCAACCATAGTCAACCATAGTTATCCACAATCAAACATAATTAACCATAGTCAATCATAGTCAAGCATAGTTAACCATGGGCAACTAGAGTCAACTAGACTCATGGTGACATAACCCTTGATGAACATCATAATGCAACATAACCAATGAGGAATGTAGAAATTCAACATAAGTCAACCAAATGACTATCGCAATGTGAAATAACCATTACAGAATTTCATAATCCAACATAACCATTCAGGAACATCTCAATGTGACATAACCCTTGATGAACATCATATTATGAGATAACCATTGAGGAACATATCAATTCAACATAAGGAAACCAACATAGTAAACCATGGGAAAACATAGTTAACCATGGTCAACCATACTCAACATGGTTAGATATGACCAAATATGGTCAAATTTGGTCAACAACGATCAACCATCATCAAATGGTCAACCATAATCAATCATGCCAACCAAATTCAACCATAGTCAACCATGGGTAACCAAAGTCCATCATAGTTGCAATGTGACACAACCATTAAGTAATATTGCAATCCAACATAACCCTTAAGGAATGTTTCTATGCAAGATAACCCTTGATTGACATCATAATGTGATTTAACCATTGAGGAACATAACAATTTTGTAATTTGCAAGATAACCCTTGATGAGCATTGCAATGTGACAAAACCCTTGATGAATCTTGTAATGGGATACATCCCTTTAATAAACTTCGCAATGAAACATGACCATTGAGAATGTAGAAATTCAACATAGTCCAACCAAGATGAATTTCACAATGAGACATAACCATTTACCAATATTGATCTACATACAGATATGGAAAATGCACACCACAAAAACTCAATGCGTAGTGAAGAATAGAAACTAGAAAGCATAGAACAGAGGAGACAGAGAAAATATGATAATGGAGAGAGAGATTAGACCAAAAAAAAGCCATCAATTTGATTGAGTGAGATAGGAGTGCCTTCGACAAGAAAGGTGATTTTTTCCTTCCCGTTATTAGCGCTTTACAGTAGAAATTAATGATTCAGTGAACTAAAGGCCTACAATAGAAATTGTTGAAGCAAACTAAAAGGCTTGCAACATAAATTGTTGAAGCGACCTAAATGTCTATAATAGAAATAACTGAAGCGACTAAAAATTAATTATGGAGCACCCCCTCATCATGAGTGGCCAAGGAAGTGGTGCACACTTCCTGGTGGCCCAATTCCCCCCTATTTAGATTTGTAAGTGTCCTTGCTTTCGCCAACAAATGAGGGAAATTTCATTGCAATGTCTCTATAGACATCCATTTGGCCTGAGTTAGTGTATGTCCCTTTCAACCCAGGAGATATAAAACATATTTCTACTTACGAGTTGTACGGGTCTTGCAGTAGATAATGGTACCACCTAGTAGAGGAGGCTGAAAAATATGGAATATTATCCACAGGATGATGGACTGTGATTGCTTCTTCAAGGAGAGGTGGTTCAAACAAATTGAAATTGTTCACATTAAGCACATCGTGGATGTCGAGTTGTGAAGTCAAGTCTAGGTGATATGGATTACCACCAATTCTTTCCAAAATAGTGTATGGGACATAACATGGTGGGTGCAGCTTATGGTGTTGGCCTTTGAAGTGGTGCTTGTCCAGCAATAGCCACACATGATCTCCTGGCTAAAATAACATTTGTGTGTGATGCTTGTCACTCCCCTATTTTTCACACTCTTGGGTTGCTTGCAAGGAAGTTGTTACCTGGGTATGGCGTTGTGCTATATCATGGATAAAATGCTACATTGAGTTTTGTTTTTCTTGTTGGCGTGCATATCTAGAAGGGTTGAGAGTGAGGGGTATGTTTGAGGGTGCAAGAGGATGAAACCCAAAACATATTTCGAAGGGTGAGAAATCAATGGAAGAGTGTGTGACCTAATTGTAGCTATGTTGTATAATATGCAGATAAGAGTCCCATTTTTTGTTTTTAGAAAAGTAGTTGCAAAGGGAGTGGACCAGAGTAATATTGACAACTTATGTTTTCCCGTCGGTCTGGGGGTGAAAGGAAGTGAAAAAATGAATTTTGAAACCCAACAAGGATGAGAGAGTACACTAGAAGGTACTGAGGAAGTGAGAGTCCCTATAATAAATAATGCTACTGGAAAATCCAAATTGAGGCCAAATATGATGGAAGAAGAGATCGACGGTATAAGCAACAAACATAGTATTATGATAGGGGAGAAATAAAGCCATGTTAGAAAAATGAGAAACCACAACTGTAATATCCCCCGATAGAGCTCCAATTGTAATTATGAATTGTAAGCATGTTTGTTAGGATGGTGAGATGGGTTATAATAAGCTAGGAGGATTATGTGATGATTAGGCCAGAGACCCTATTTCGTATATGTAATTAAGAAAAATCATTAATAAAAATTATACATCGCTACGTGTAGACCCTCCACGAAGAAATATTTGTGGGGGACTAAGCTCCACTAGGTGGGATGGGGATAAGTGTCTAGGCCTAGGGTCTAAGCTAGAGGGATTACCTCTAAAGGAATATTATTATTATATTATTACTTCCTAGAGGATAAGGTTTGACTTAACCGTACTATCCTAAGTTCTTGGGGAAAGGAGACAAGTGTTAAGTGGATCTCATGCAACTTCAAGGAGACATGTGTCAACCTGGGCGCATGCATCTTTTAGGTAGTAGGTCAGCTCGTTGGGGGTGTTCCCTCACCATTCTCATGACTGGGACAACTGGCACGATCCTTCACCATTCGGTCTGCACTCTCACGAGGTTAGTCACCCTGGAAGTCCTCCATGCTCCCCTCTAAAGCACATACTGAGATAGGAAGAGCCTAGAACCTGCAGATATACTTGAGTTGTCTTGTGTATTTCTCGTAAAGCCCAACGCAATTTTGTTCACATGAGCCATGTTGTGTCTTAGCGTTTGGTTGTTGCCATTTTTTCGTTGTCCATACTCGTTTTCTATTGTTGCCATCACCCGTGTGTAGATGAATGTTGTTTCTTGTTGCTTAGGAGATTAATTGAAGAAGCAGGTTGCCATGCCTGTGAGAAAATCTCAAAGGTGATAGAGTTTGCTTGGAAGTGAATTCTCTTGGAAGGGGGTCTCGTAGAAGCTATAGTACTTTGAGACTTTTGTTCTAGCCTATTGTTGAAGCCCAAGGTAAGGGATTTGTAATAGCTGATGGACTTGTATTAGTGAAGGTGTACCCTCATGGGGTGGAGCAGGCGTGTGGGGAATGAGGATCTGTGGGTTGTGGGCGTAAGTGGTTCCTGTGATAAAATATATTTCCTGTTGTTCTGTGCAAATTCCTTGTTGTCCTTGCCAAGCCTAGAATTACCTTGCCCGATGGAGTTTAGTCCTAGCTCAGGGGTGACCCACTGTTGAGCATGATGAACAACGTGGTCTAAGGCTGGGAGGTTCGTGGAGGTTATGCACGCAGTTGGTGGTATTTTACTAAAAGATAAGTACCACTTTTATGTTCATTTACATGTTGTGTATTTGTACATGTGTTATAATTGATGAGTAATGCCTGTATATGATGTATGTTTAGGATTACTATTATTTCCACATTAATCTGTGTATTAGCAGAACATATTGTATGTTTATGTTTATATATATGCACATGATAATTGTCATTTATATGAGGTAGCATGTCCTAGCCTAGGTGGCCTGGATGCGTTAATGTTTCTTCCACATGAACATGTGTACGAATATAGTATTGAAGTATGTTTAATTGCATTAGATAGATATATATTTATATGTGTGAATACCAGATGTTATCTCTATCTTCCATTTAAGTTTTATATGTGATTATTTCCGCAAATTTACTCGGTGGCATGGCCTCAAATGCTGTTGAAGGTCGGGAATGTCACATAGATGGTATCAGAGCAATAAAGGAGGAAATGTTAAAGTTGTTTGGGTATTTCTATCCGGCCTCTTGGTGGTTGGGGATGTTACAATCTAGTATCAGAGCCATGGTTTCAACACTGAGCCTGGATAAGCCATGTTAGTGGTTAACAAGACAAATATTTCAGAGTGATTTTTTGTCAAAAGGGACAAAATTTGAGGTTCAGAGTGTCTCTGGGTACAAGGAGTGYGTCGACAGAGTCTTTGACTCAAAAAGCTTGGGAGAAATAGCTTGATTTTTCTCGTGAAGGGGTCCGAAGATCTTTTGCGAGGAGTGCACAGATCCAAAAGTCGACTAAGTGTTGAAGTAACCCTCTAAGGAGAAGGGGGATYGAGAAATGAAGCTCAGGAGAGATAGCGGGGAGAAATATTCAAAGGGGGGTAAATGCTCAAGATTTAATGAGTTAACAACTAGGATTTCTTCAGGAGGAAACGAATTCACCCTAGACCGTCAGATCTGGAAACTTTGTGAGGAAGTTAGCCATGAGATCCTTTGGAAATCCTCAGAGTAATGGAGTCTATCTATTCTTTGGATCCGAGAGAGAGGATCCATGGCGTAAATCTATGGACTTCAGATGAAATTGTTCGAAGAATTAGTGTGTTCTGAGGTGAGAACTCCTGAAGCCCGAAGCTCCGAAGCCCAGAAGAGACAAAGTGGTGACTCATGATAACATCACCTAGAGGTGATGTGGAACTCTCCTATACCTGCCACATGCCCCCACTTGGAATCTTGACAAATGTACTATGTGGACCCAAAGGATAAAGAAGCCCAGAAATTTAGAATTCAGGGGACTGGAAGGAAGCAGGCGTAAAAAATTTTGAAGCCCGAAATTCCAGAGTAACGTGGCATGATGATGTCACTTGGATTGACATGGACACATGGATTGTGTGCCACGATTCAGTGGGTTTTGAACTCGTGGAATATTTAAATGCCATATGGAAGGTGGCACGTGACACCCATATAATTGGGACATGTGTCAATCGCTAGTATTTTGCCACATGGCACTCTGTATGAGCATGGTTAGTGGGAACTCAAGGTTACATAATGTATTTAAAGGTCAATATACAATAGTCCCACACTGGCATTTATCATGATACATAAAKATCGATGGCCAGGAGGCATTGCGTGGACCCAAATTGCATGGGAGTTAATTTCCCAGGGTGGTCTCGCAATCCAAACCATGGTTTCACCGAGGGGGTACATGTCAGTGTGGGGACAATTGCAGAACGATCAATGGGTTACTGAAAAACCTTCGACCCATGTCCTCGCAATTGGAAAAGTATAAAGTTTGATGTGACTTTTCGGTATTTTTTAGTTCAAGCACGGAATTCGTGGGCCCTAGTGGACGCATGGCGCTAGATCGTGAAGTCTAGAGACTTGGCACTCCAGAAAAAATGGCTTGTGTTGGATTGGGAGGAAGAAACCTCGAAGCTCGAAGTTCCACAATAAATCCTAGCCATCGGTTGTTGAGAAGTCATGGACCATTGATCCACCCCTCTTCGTGAGTTCCCCAATTCAACATTACAGGAGATTATTGTAATGTTCTTTGAAATCTGCCAAATCCCAAAGTACCAAAGCTCCTATCCACCGTATATATTAACAGAGAATGTGAACCATAGATCCATCATCCTCCGTAAAATTTGCCAGTTCAAGGTTCTATGATGTTTCTGATGTGCGGAAAAAGGAAACCTTCAAGGCTCCAGAGCCATGAAGTTTCAAGGCTCTGTATAAGCACCCAACTATTAGCACTTGGTCACAACCATGGTCCCATGCGAATTAAGGGCTCAAGGAAAACGGGGGCTACTTCCCGAAAATTGTGTTAAAGAAGGGAAATGGGGTTAGGAAGGAATCTTGTGGGTTTCGTCTATTTCAAACCTACATCATGGAGGTACTGAAGACCTGAGAACTTTATGATAGGGTCCAACAAACATCTAAGAGCCATTAGCTCATAGAAAATAGATCGCTACATAAGAAGTGCATCAGAGAAGAAGCACAAGTTTTAAAGGATCATAGCTTTCTGCTCAAGGCTTAGAATTGAGAAAGGAAGACGTGATTGGAAAGGTCTCGGAAAGAGGATTCTAGATGTAATGGTTACATTAAAACAAAAAAAATTCTAGAGATGTCTTCAAATAGAAGAAAGAAGGAAGAAGGTTGGGGAAAATTCTTTATTCTACATCTGATATTTTTGAGAAATCATTGGATCAAATGTTGGGTTCGATAAGCAGCATGGAAACCCCAAATGGAATTCTTTTTTGGGGAAGACAGTCTAGGTGACAATATTTTCAAATCAAATGTGAATGCTAGGTGGAGAAATCCATCAGCAATACATGATAATGCATGAACCATAAGTTCGTATGGAGATGTAAAGAATGGGAATAAGGAAGGAAGGTTTTATGGAATATTAAAGAGTTTGGAGATAAGATGTGAGATATCCAAGGATCATCCCTACAGATTGGAGATAGCACCTCCATTATTACTATTAGAATGCGCAGTGGTAGCATGGCATGAAGGTAATCAAATATGGCATGACAAAAGTTGAATATATAGCAGTTGAATCATAGGAATACAAATAATAATGGAATGTTGAAAATTAATATCAGCATAATATGTGATGGAAAGTATGCAAAGTAGGCAAGTAAAAACTCCTAGATGGACTCAAGTCCATGAACATCCTAATATAATGGAAGAAGAAATCATGATATAGATATCAAGATAATAGGAATGCATGTCAACACTCCAGGGAGGAAAGCTATAATAGTAGAGGATTGTTGATGCACTTCAAAGGTGTGAAGGTATTTCCACAAGAGCATGGAGATATCAAGTCAAGAATAATTTAAAAGTGAAATGACTTCTAAAGAGAAATCAATAAGGAACGAGGAAGAAGAAAACGGTTCTATGCATGGTTTTGAATGCAGAGGAGATGGTGCCTAAAAATAATCCATCTTAAGTGACATAGAGCCATGAGTGACAACCCAAAAGGTTGGAGGTATCACTTGAATATATGATGGTAAGGTAAACGAAGGACTTTCATTTGATTCTATGCAACTGGAAAAATGGGCATATGTGCATCCTTACAATATGCTAGAGATTGGATAGGTAAGTCAATTTTGAAACTAGTTGGGTATAACACTCTTTCATATTGTAATGCTCTGATACCAAACTGTAACACCCCCATTCTGGGTCGGGCATGCGCTACTTCATGGAATAAAAATCTCATACTTAATTTTATATATAAGACATGCATTAAAGCAAATAAAACACATTTAAACTCAGAGTAAATATAAGAATTATTTCTATTATAAATAATCAATGTCTTTAACATTAATTCATATGCAAAGCATAATACATGATAAAAATAAATACACGGACATGAAAAAACGTAATTAAAACATCATCTGGTACTTATCTTTGAAACAGTGGTAATTCTACCAACCAGGTGCAGGCCTTCCACGAACCTCCCAGCGTTAGACCACTATGCTCATCCAGCTCAGCATTGGTCACCCCCGAGCTGGGACTAAGCTCCACCCCAAGGCAAGGAATCCTAGGCTAGGTTGAGGTTACAAGGAAAACACTCGGTCACAAGGAAGGAATTCTCTCCTAGGAACCACTCATACTCACTGCCCACAGACTCTCCTTCCCCACATGCTTGTTCCACCCCAGGAGTATACACCTTCTCTGTCAGCTAGACAATTCTTCGGCTACTAACCTCCCTTGCCTTATGTTTTAGAAACAGACCGGACCAGAAGTCTCTGAGCTCTATGGAAGCTATAGGGTTCCTTCCAAGAGTTCTCTCCTTCCTTTGCGCACTCTCTCACCCGGAGAGAGTCACTCATAGGCCAAGAAACTTGTTCTTCCAACTTCCACCACCTCTCTCACCTGGAGAGAGTGTTGTACAATTGGCCAACAAGACACACCAGTTCAAATGCTACACGCCCACCACAGTCAACGAGAATCCATACACAAACACCCCAGGGCAGCTACAGACAGGTGCAACAAAATAACCACGCTTAGTAGGGATGGGACACTTCCCTTTTTCAATTTGGCAACATGGAATAGACTCACACTCTGGATTCTCAGGGATGCATGATGAGTTGTCCACACAGGGGTTGATTCTAACTCCACGGTTTAGAACAAAGAAGGGGTTTACTCCCTTTTCAGAACAAACACATACCTTTTCCCAAAATTAACAAAGGCTTCTGGTTCAGGGGATGTATGGTTCAAATGGTCGAGTAGAATGAAGGAGGAACCCCCAACACAGCTCATATCAACCATTTTATTTGCATGCACCTGGGCTGACCCTTGTCATCCATGAAACTACATGCATTCCTTCAGCATGTGTTCCTTCCATATGGAAGTTGCTTGTCCTTCCAAAAAGAACTTAGGATAAAACATATTGTTCACATGTCTTTTGGAATAATATTAAAATAGTATTCCCCAAGGACTTAAGCCCCTAGGCTCAACACTTAGTCCCTTTTCCCACCTTCCAGCCCCTAATCCCTTGCCCACTCTATGGAATATTAGTCCCCCATCACTCATTCATCATGGTTGGTCTGCATGCGGTGGTGTTTATATTTTTTATTAATAATGTGCATAGATACATGTACAAAATCAACCTCTTGGCCTTCAACAGTTAGGCTCTGTGGCCTAATAATCACATAAGAACACCAATTTATATTAACTTGGCTCACCATCCTATAAAACCATAATTACAATTCATTTCATAAACATGATTTACAATAGGGCTCGACCTTGGGGACATTACAATTCCCCTCCCCTTATTTATGGATTGTCCTCAGTGCAACTTTACACTGCATTTGCAAGCTTTTCAAAATTTTCAAAAAGATGTTGGTACTCTTCCTGCATAACATCTTCATGCTCCCATGTCACATCCTCAGGACCGTACCAAGTCAACTGGAACTTTACAAGCCCTATAGCTCGTTTTTGGAGCTGTTTGTTTTTCTTGTCCAATATGCACACATGATGCACTTGCAGGACATCTTCTTGTTCCACCTGAATCACATTCCAATCGGTAACATGATTAGCATTAGGTATATATTTCTTAAGAAATGAAACATGAAACACATTATGTACAGTCATAGATGCAGGTAATGCAAGCATGTATGCAACTGGCACAATCCTTTCCAAGATTTCAAATGGCCCACAAAATCTAGCTGCCAACTTGGCGCAACTGTTCAGCTTCAGGGAACTCCTATTAGTTTTCACTTTTAGGAAACGATGATCACCCACTTTGTGGGTTCTGTTCTTATCAACATAACTTTTCTGCCTGTCCTGGGAAACTTTCAAATTCTACTTAATTTTTATCATTTGGTCCTCCATCTCCTTGAGCAACTCTGGCCCAACTACTGCTCTATCAGCTAGATTATCCCATCTCACTGGGGTGTTTCACTTTCTTCCATAAAGTGCTTCAAATGGGCTCATCTTCAATGATGCATGATACCCATTATTGTAGGCGAATTCTACCAAATACAGGTAGTCTTCCCATATTGATGGTTTGTCCATCACGTACATTCTCAGCATGTCCTCTATTACTCTGCTCACCCTCTTTGTCTATACATCAGAGTCGGGATGATACGCTGTACTAAAATTCAGATTCGTTATGAATCCTTTGAATAGTCCTTTCCATAAATTCGAGGTGAATTTCGGGTCTCTATCATACACAATCGTCTTAGGAATTTCATGCAAGCATGCCACTTATTTTAAGAAGATATCAACAACATCTGTTTCCTTGTGAGTGGTTTTCAGTGGAATAAAATGGGCATCTTTTGTAAGCTTGTCCACCACAACCATGATCGAATCATTTTTCTTGCTCGTTCTGGGCAATCCTGTAATAAAATCCATGGTCACCACTTCCCACTTCCATTTAGGAATGGGAAAAGGATGCAGCAACCCTGTTGGGTGCCTATGCTCAGCCTTAACTTTCTATCATTCCATACATCTAACGATGTATTCTGCGATCTCTCTCTTCATACCCAGCCAAAAGTAATGGCTCTTGACTGTTTCCACTGTCTTATGATATCCAGGGTGTCCAAGATAAGTCGTGTTATGCATTTATCTTAGAATCACTATTCGCGGTCAATCAGTCACCATGTGAGAAAAATGGAGACCGCTCTACATGTCCTGTTGGGTTCCTCAGGACAGAACATCTGTGGCAGCACGGGGTTAACAGAAAACAGAAAACAAAACCAGAATAAAATCTCACTAACAGCTGAAAGCAAATAACAATTCGAAAATAAACAAAAACATCAAACATAAGACAACGGAGTCGTCAATGGTTCCAGGCTTGATCTATTAGTGAAACTAGAGCACACGCTGAAGGCAGAGATAGGGGTTCCCTCTCCCTCCAGCGGAAGGTCCTTCGGGGCCCTCAACACAATGCTTTCCTTACAAGATGAATAGAACTGAACT